>NIPM01000003.1:494305-556531 GCA_002738285.1 Holacanthella duospinosa | reverse complement strand
TCCAAGTACAAAATTTGAAAATTTATTTCTAAGTCCAAAATTTTGATTTTGGGTTTCACCATAACCCAAAACTATTCTTACACAAAAGTTGCTCAGGATGAAAATTTGAACAACTTTTCCAAATAACAATTTTGTCTGTGGTGACCCATTCAGATCAAAAGTCAGGTCAAAGGTCAGGTCAATTTACATTGCACTTATGGGTGGGGACAAGGTAAAATTTTCAAAAAAAAAACAGAAAAGGTTTGCCCCACTATGGGTAATTAAAACCCTAAATTTTCATTAAACAGTGAAGTTTTATACCAAAAAAAAAGGCTCAAACTTGGTTTAGTATTTTCTTTATACACCTATTTTTTTTATTAAGAATTAAATTGATGTAAAACTAGGAGAATCAAANGAAAAGGTTTGCCCCACTATGGGTAATTAAAACCCTAAATTTTCATTAAACAGTGAAGTTTTATACCAAAAAAAAGGCTCAAACTTGGTTTAGTATTTTCTTTATACACCTATTTTTTTTATTAAGAATTAAATTGATGTAAAACTAGGAGAATCAAATAAGGTTTCGGTTAGGTTAGTTTTCTTTACAAATACTTCTGCCATTCGGTGCACACCTCTAAATTTTTTTTATAAAACTGTGTGTTTATGGTTAGAAAACTTTCACCATGCGTAGTAAATTCTGAACTCCAGTGTATATTCTGTACGATACATATTTGATTTAGAAATACCCTAAGATGTATTTTCTCCCTCGCTGAAGATATTTGTTATGAGATTCTTTCTCTTGTCCACTCAAATGGAAAATCCTGAGTGTAAATTTTGTAATGGTTGAGAGACTCGAGTAGATTCTGAGGGAGATAAGAACTTTCTCAAACCTCATTGACGGATTTGAGTCTTCCAACCAAACTTAAGAATTGAATTAAAATATTACTCTCATCTCATGTTGAGAAAAGTTTAGTCCGAAAACTTTTCAAAATCTACTTANTTCTTTCTCTTGTCCACTCAAATGGAAAATCCTGAGTGTAAATTTTGTAATGGTTGAGAGACTCGAGTAGATTCTAAGGGAGATAAGAACTTTCTCAAACCTCATTGACGGATTTGAGTCTTCCAACCAAACTTAAGAATTAAATTAAAATATTACTCTCATCTCATGTTGAGAAAAGTTTAGTCCGAAAACTTTTCAAAATCTACTTATTTCTGATCATCAACACCCGAAATGTTATCACTACTTCTATTACTATTTGCGAAGGATTAATAAAAAAACTTTGTAAGGATTAGTTCTTCTACTTTAATCATTACATTTTCCTCTAAATCCGACGTACATTTGTAATTAGTTGTGATTCTAATTATTGCCTGTCGTCAGCTGTTTTACTAACTATGCAGGCGTAGTTACACCATCTTAAATAATCCATCGGATGTTTTTCATCGAAGATTTCACGAATATAGTTTTGGTGTGGGTTTTGCTTANAAGGATTAATAAAAAAACTTTGTAAGGATTAGTTCTTCTACTTTAATCATTACATTTTCCTCTAAATCCGACGTAGATTTGTAATTAGTTGTGATTCTAATTATTGCCTGTCGTCAGCTGTTTTACTAACTATGCAGGCGTAGTTTACACCATCTTAAATAATCCATCGGATGTTTTTCATCGAAGATTTCACGAATATAGTTTTGGTGTGGGTTTTGCTTTTTGGAAAACACTTTTTTTTGGTAGTTCAAGATTATAGTTGAACTTTATAAAAAGTAAATAATAATTAAAACTTTAAAATAATTGAATTTAACAAATTAAAAAATAAAAATTTGAAAGTTAATTTACCCGTTGAAGATTGCATAACTTTTGACTTTCTACGTGGTAAACTGAAAAGGAAAGAGACAAACGACTGTGGTGGCGCGATACTTTTCAATTTGAATTGGAGCGCTTAAATTTTAAATTATATTTATCATTATTTTATTCATAATTTTCACAATTTTAATTAAAATTTGATCAATCAAATTTTTTGATTGAATTAATAATTTAGTTAAAAATCTTGTTAATCTCGTTGACTCATTGAGTTGAAGGCTGTTTTCATCTGGGATAAGAAACTCCACAACCGGTAACAAACCAAACTTTGCTTATTTTGATTAGTTTTTATTCTTTCATTAGTTACATCTCTTTAATATGTTAAGTTAATAAATTCAAATGTTTACATCGGGTTGAGTTTGGTTTTTTGTTTGGTTTAGATTTTTATCCAAGCTCCTGGAACAGCTGAATGGAAATGCAGAACCAAATGAGTGGGCGAATGCCTCAGATGATGCAAGGGGGAATGATGGGTCAGCAGCATCCACAGATGATGGGACAACAGCAACATCCTGGGATGGGTCACAGTCCTCAGATGATGAGTGGTGGGATGTCATCTGGTCCTTCAATGCAGCCACATTCCACATATCCTCCTCCTGGAATGCAATCTACCACTCCAACACATCATCCCAACTTACAAACCACTCCATCACAATCTCATCATCCGAGTATTCAATCTAGTCCACTAACACCTTACTCAGCACTTTTAGCTACTCCTCCACAGGTGGAACAACCAAAACTGGATAATATCTCAAAGGCTAAGGCTCTGGTTCCTAGTTTGAACGACTTAGTCTCAGTTAGTACACATGAGTCAATAATTATTATTGAAGCAAGTTGTAACTTGCAACAAATATACAAGATGGAAGTTGCTCACTACTACATCATTTATCTATTTTTCTAGAACGTATTCAGAACTGCGGCTGACGCCATTTATGCAAATAACCTCGTCGATAGTGGAACGTAAGTTTAAATTAGAAAATAAATCATTCATACAGTCGAATTTAATAGGATGAATAATTTTACTCAACTAGGAAGCCAGTGGAGTTTGATCCAAATCGGTTTGACAAAGCGCTAGAAGAGTTTCACTCAGTTTGTGATCACATGGAAATGCATTTGGTTCGTCAAACTAACCGAATTCGTTGATTTGTGATTAATGGTTTATTATATATTTTGTCTACTTTATCAGAAATCTTCGATGGAGTGTATTAGTCAAGGTGGAATGTCTCAACAGAATCTCCCAACTCCAGTCAACCCGTACCCTCAATTTGTAGAAGTTGTCACATCCCAAATTGCTTATGCAAAAGAAGTACATGATGCATTGGCAGAGGCTGCTGAGAAAATGTTAGAGTAGTGATTTTATAATTTTAAAAGTTCTTAATCACTCGTTGCTAGGAAAGGGGAGTATTCAGGATTGGACACTTAACAATGTAAGTTGATTTGGAATACTTATGCTATGATTGAAGAATCCAAAAGTTCGTATACAATGCTCGCTATAACTGAATTACTTGCATTCAACTATCTTTGATAAATTTAATTAATCTATATATTATGCTGTTACATATATTTTGTTACCAAACGTAATTTTAATAAGTGTTTTGTCAATATAAAGCAAAGAAATCAGGATTCAGCCAACGTTATTTTTTTGTCGTTTTATACAATTTCTTGTGAGAGAAACAAAAATTTAATTCAATTCACCAGGAAAGTACCAAATTACTTACTTAATGAATATCACTGATTTATTGGATATTTTAAGTTGGGAGCCTTAGATGCGGACGGCAACTCAACTCAATTTAATTGCTGTTAATTTCGTTGGATTAATCAAGCCTTAATAATATAGTACTCAAGGAGATTTTCTTTGGTCAGTTACACACTGCTGTCTACTATGGTTAACTTTTATCACACGGGAGAAGTCGACGAAGCGAAGTCGACTTGGTGATGATATTGTGTATATAATAAAATTATTTACAAAAAAACAACAGAAATGATTTTTGCGAATCCCTAAACCGTTCGAAGGAGTCTCTGTATCAACCACATAGCCATACGCATACTATACTAAAAGTTACAATCAATTAGTTTAGCAAATGTAATTCAAATTGAAGAAATTAAGTGGTAGTTAGTGTTCCTGTGGTTAATCATAAGTTAGTGGAAATGAAATACGAAATCACGTGGTACAAAAGTAAGTTGTGAGTTGTTATTCTGTATCCGGTAAGTGAGATTGGGCTTCTTTGACACGTTGAATTTCTTCGTCTCGCATGCGTTGATGGAGTTCATTGTCGATGTGCCGACTACGGAGCGTTCTTAAGAGGATGCAGAAATCAGGGTCCCATTCCCCATTGAGTTCTTCAGGATACTTGGGAGTTGGAACTCTACCCTTGCAAATCCCTCGATAGAGGTCACCGTAGACACGCCGATTGTGCATGATGATCCGATAGAACTGGGCAATGGTACCGGAGACTTCGTAGTGAATAACGGTCAGACCTGCAGGCATTTGAACGGGATATGCATACTGCGCAAGCGTCACTTCCCCGACATAGTCCATAATACGACGCACTTGAAAGAAAAAAGAAAACAAAATTTCAGACCTCAAAAAAACGTTCCCTGCTCAGCGAGGAGGTTGTTCCATTGAATATTTCTACAGACTTTAGACAATTTATTCAATTATTTCTAGGGGTATTGAAGATAGTATATCCGGCAGGTTTGCCGGATACCGGATATCCGGCGTTTTTTGATTGCCGGATATCGGATATCCGGCATGCTTGCTCGATTAAGCTCGTATTGCACATAATTTTTATTAAAAAAAACAAGATGCGTTTTGACTCATTTCACGTGAACCTGCAGGGGTCAATTTTTAAACTAATACATTTAATATATACTCCAATATATTAAATCTAATAAAATTATTGATTCAATTTTTAGGATTTCTGAAAAAATTGTCTAGAAAATTATCCGAGCGGATACCTACAAGTGTCCGGTATCCGGCGAATAGTCTATCCGGCAGTTTTAGGCGCCGTATATCAGCAGCACCTCTATTTCTTAAAAAAAATTTTTGTTACAGGACTTACATAATAAAATCCTGATTTTATGATCGGTGGTGTTCACTTCCAGAACGCACTTCCGAATGCTATCCTTCTCACTCGCGTTAATGTCTCGCATGAGTTGGTTTTTGACGAATTCATTACACAATGAGCAACCTTCTTCTGCCAAACGAAACATCCCTTCATTCAATTTTCTAAAAAAAAAGAGGAGTCGTGTTAGTGCGTTAGTTCCCAATAAGGAGACTCGTATGACTCTTCCACTAACTCGTCATTTTTCATATCGTCGATTGTGAGGAGTAGCTTCATGTGCTTCTTGCATTTATCTCGAAGTTCTGTGATCAACGTGCCGCCAAACATGACTTGGTAGACGGTTCCAACTGAGAGAACGCTGGCACCGATAATAGCCAGCCGTCGTGTCTGGAGATTCAAGTCTTGGAGACGTCCAGCATCCAATGACAGCGTCTGGTTTAAAAAAAAAAAACGTTAGTAAACCGGAAATACAAGGCCCAGCACAACTTTTTCAAACTTAGTCCGAGTCATAGTAAATAGTGTTAAAGAATTCATCCATGCTAGGAAATGAAGTAAATATTCCTCATCAAATTCAGAGTTGAAAATTTTAGTTGGGATATCATATTTTGTTAAATCACTATTTCAATCTCCGTAAAATCAGAAAATCTAACAGTAGTACCTCAGGCCATGGAAACTCGTGATTGTAATTGATAATTTCGCCAAATGCTTTTGCAATGATGACTTTCGTCTCTCGATTTTCAATTTTATGTCGGAAGAGCCAAAGTCTAGTTCCTTTGAGGCCGTCGTCGTGCAACCGGTATTCTAACTCTAGGAAATCAGCAAACTTGTGTTTCTCATATTGGACGCAGTGCTGGATAATAGCTGGACGAGATTCGAGGACGAGGAAGTTTGCCATATCCAGCTTCATTTTGTCAAGTGTCTCAAAAATACCTTTGAAGATACGTGTTGCACTGTGTAGGTCACGAAGAGCATTGACATCAGGGTCACGAGATGGACAGCAGATTTGTGACAATACTTCAATCACATAGTCTGTGTATGACTGAAAATAATAAGTAGATATTAATATACTAAAGCTTTCAGCGGCACATGTTTTCTTGAAGAGGTCAGCAAATAACCTTGAAGTCTGTTGGATCAAATGCATTGTTCTTAATCTGGTTACGAATTAGACCAATGTCCAGAGATTGTGTTATGCGCTGACGCAAGTTCCGATTGTGAGGGAGCAACAGGCTCAGAATTCCCTACATGTGAAATTAGATTTGTGTGAAGGCTGTTAAAATAATTAATTATTTGTCTAGTATTTGACGCACTTGCTTAATTTCCTTGAAAATAGTCAATGCGTGTGAATAATTTGGAGGCTTTGCTTTTATGTTCTCATCAAAAATATCCCAAAAGGCCCTCTTCATTTGAGCTTGGACACGAGCTTCGATACTGAGAAAATAAATTTTCATATAATTTTATCAATGAATCATTCCTAGTCTTATTTCAAAAATTGTTTAATTCAAACGAACGTGTCTTGTTTCGGAATAAACCTTTCAAGCCGGAAGTCTTCGTTGACTGAGACTTCATGGGCAAGGAACATGTTAGTGAACCCAGCCAAAATGTTCTTGAGATCTTCGTGTGGGAGACGGAGTGGATTAGGAGCTAGTTGCGCCTGAGCAGAAGGGTGCTCCCTGAAGTACTCGACAGAATGGGTTGGCTTTAGGTCCTCGTCCTCTGGAGTCTCGAGGAAAGCAAGGCCGGAGATTTGCTGAAGGTGGGGTGAAGTAAAGCCAAGGGCAGAAATGATACTTGCCCCGATGTTATTATTACGGATTTCGGCAGCCGCCGCCTCTTCTGGGTCGACCTCGTCTCGTCCATTGTTGCAAGCATATGTATCCAGCGGCACTGTGTTACACTCGAACTTCCAATCTGAAGCTGTCGACGAGACAGGGCTAAGAATTTTCGTATCGGAATCAACTTCAACAGGAGCTCTAAATTCAAAACCAAAGTTACACCAAATCTTTCATTTTCTACTGTATACTAGAACAACTTCACCTTCATGAAATAACGTACTTATTAGAATGTACGTAAGTTAGAAAACTGAGTAATTTAAGGTAGGAGTAAAGCACCGTCCGCTGATTGTATCAACCCTCTGTACTGTCCTGTCCACCAATTCGTGAGCCCGAATTCGGCGATAAATGTCTAACTTGTTTACACGCTTTTAGCCCATTTAGCCCAGACACTAAATTTCTAATACATTTTATTTAGAACGACACTACATTTTGAGAATTACCATACTTAGCTGAAAAGTCGAATTAGCGTCTCTGTAGATTAAATCGATTAAAAACAACTAATCAACTTAGATGGTTATCTGCCGAATTCGGGCTGACGGATTGGTGGAGGGGACATTAATGCCCATTGCATTAATGCTATAGGACTTCCTGTTACGTTCTTAGGTTAGGTTGTTTTGTTAGGGCACAATGGGCTGATGCAATCAATGGACGGGCTTTACTTCGACCTAATTTAACATATATTTTAATCCATATTTTACATATTTTAAAGCCACATTGGAAATCTAGACAGCTGAGTCAAAAAAAAGCAAGACTCATTTGGGACCATGGAGTAACAAAAATTTCAAAAAAGGCATTTACGGAGGATCAGCCAATTTGTCTGCCAGTTGTGCACAAAATTCTTTGACTGTGGGGAACCGTGATTTAGAGCCAGGAGGTGGTGCCTTCGACGTGGACGGTTTGGATTCTGGTTTTGAACGGTCCATTTTTCCGAGCCCTTCAATTAATCTTGGTTCTTGACCTAGCTCTTCTCAATCCAATTCGACAGGAAGATACAACTCCACTCTGGAATACAGTAAAATGATAAATGAAACATTCAATGAAGAAAATCCTAACCTCACTTCAAATAAGATATTATTCAACACAAATGACAAGAGTGTAAAGAACATGAGAGGCTAGCTCCTAATGTTTGAACACAGAGACAGACGCAATATGTTAATATCTTATCAGATTTATTAGCCACAAGCTTAACATTCACATGGCCTGGCTCAAGACCAACTTTCCCAAAACTAGGTCGCGGTCTCACTCCACTGATCTTTGTGCCAATTTCCGTGTTACCTCACTCACACTTACAGCTTGTGCTATTTAGAAATCTATCGAATTTTAGTTTAAATATACAAAATTCTAGGATTTAATAACAAATAACTATCGCCTAAAAAAATCAAATTGATTCCTAAATCAGTAATGAAACCAAGCAACGCAGGTTTTATCTTTTACACTACACAGTTAAATTGAAACCACATAATTATTCATAATTTGATAAGTTATGTTGTAATTTTTTATTTACACCACCAAAGCGGAACAGGCACGGGAATGAGTGTAATCAGAAACATTTCATCGACTTTCGGTCGGCCGTCTCGTCTGGTGAAAAGGACCCAAGTCAGAAGTGGACAGTTGGGTAAAATTCACTGCCGATTTTTGTCGGGTCTTCTTACTAGAAGACCTTACAAAAGTCGGGTTGGTGTTCCTAATAAACTCCTTGACACTCTCACGGTCTCATTATTCGTTATAATAACAATTCAAACGATGCCAATTTGTACGAAATAAGCTGATTAACTATGATTCTTTTATGGATAAGATGCTTACGTCGTATAATGTTACCTTCAATTCCGTTGTCCCGTAAGACCAACACCCAGTTCAATAATTTTGAGATTTGTCAATGAGCTCTAAGGTTGCTCCACAATGTTGTTTAGGTCAAGTGTAAATTTAGAAGTATTCCTTCACAGAGTGGAATGAACCAAATTACAAATTCAGCTACTAAATTTAGAACAATTTTGTGACGAAAATGACCCCTTCTTTGAGTAATTCGCAAATAAAAACAACGCAATAGTAATTTTTTTTAATGAGTAGGAAGTTGATCTGATGATTGTTTTTGTTTGGTCAGCTGATACTGACGACGGAGTTCAGAATGACACTAAAGGGCCTCATTGCCATGGTTTCAACAAATTTTTTACCGTAAAACCTTCTATAATTTACACTGATGCCACATGTGTAATTTATGTCTCAAAAAAAAAATTAAAAATTTCAAATTAATCAAAGTTAAGCAGTGTGCTTTAGGTACCGCTCTCAAACGATGTCACTCCTTGAGCTACACTAACAATCCAGCACTAGTATAAGAGTTGTTGGACTTGCAGTCTTTTCATTTAATATACAGTGAGTCCATTTGAAACCTCCCATAAACGAAAAATTGAAACAATGGCGATTTCAATGTTTGTGTTGTTTTGTGAGAAAAATTACATCCCAACAGTTGTAATCGGTCAGTGAACTTTCTAAACTCTGATTTCTTCTCTCATTCCTGTTTGATTTGTAATCATATTATATTTTCACTAAATCATCGCCGAATTTCACTGTAGTGACTGCGGAATTAATGGGAGGTTTCAAATGGACTCACTGTACAGTGTGAGTTTTTTGGTTGGAAACTCAGACACCTGATTTACATTACCACCACCCATCCCAATCATCATGCATAGGCATATGAATTTGTGCTATTTTATTAAGTGTATGGCATATTTAATTTAAAATACCGCAAGATAACGGATGTTGTATGCGGATCCAATTTTGCAGCAGCTATCACTGCTTCTGCCATTTCTTCTCCTGTAGCTGTCTTGTGTTGGTTTTTAGGCATAGAGTCAAGCAGTGTAAACGAGTTTTCAAATTTTTCTGATCGTCGCCTTACTCCTAAATTGATGGTTTGCTGTGGCGGGATGGGCATTGTACCGGGCCATAAGTTACTCGTAACTGTCGTCAGGAAAACGGTATCAACATTTTATGACAATGAAAAATTTTGATTCCTTTCTCTTATTTGATTTCAAGCACTGCTTGCATTTTCTGAACACACTTTTCCTTTTTCATGAGGCTTGCAGAGTGATTAAATTCAAATAATGGAATTGCTTTACTTTTTCGCTTTTGGTGAGAGTATTTCCAATGATTTCGGGACATAATAGTTTCACAAGGTCTTCTCTGAACTTTACGATAGAAGAGTTGGCAAACGAGGAGTTCAAACATTTAGCAATGGTGTAAGCGTTGTTTATAGCAGTATCGAGTAGGAAGAAAAAATAACGGGTGTACCATTTCTTGGTTGAACGGAGGATTGACTTGTAAGAACAAATTTTGTCTGATCTATACACACTTTCCATAAATAGATTGTAATCCCGAATGCAAACGGGTTTCATCTTCTTTTGACCCCTCTTATTTATTGTTTCTATCATCTCGTTATGATTTGTAGATATCATTAGGTGTTGTATTTCTCCAAACTTCTGTCGTAGGTATTCCGAGACTTTGCAAATTTTTGCCAGTGGGTCGCCTGTAGTGACTGCGTCGTCGTCTGAGAAATTGATCATTCGTAGAATCATTTGGAATCTGTTGCGTCCCATCACATTCGGAAATGCTTCGTTTTTATAAATTTTTTGTTTCCAGTAGTCGCTGATTCTTGGAAGCTTCCAGATTCTAGAAAGTATACATAGTTCCAAGAAACGCTTAAATTCATTTACGTCAATTGGCTTCCATCTATGTAGTCTTGAATGTTTGGTTAGAGGTTGTTTCCTCAAGATGACAAGCGATGCATAGGACTTAGTTTCTAGACAAATATCCTACAGTAATTCATTTGAAGAAATTCATTCGCTGTAGCCAAGGCCTTGTCTTTAGGGGGGTAGACGATCATCGGGTTAGGGTATGGCTCGAACTCCAGATATGGATCCATATCACCTTCAGTCCATTCAAGGTCGAATGATTTCTTTTTTTTTAAATAATAAAAAGGAATTAAAATTTTGCATGAAATACCTTATGTGATAAACTTTGACCAATCATAAATTTCCAGGTCATGGGATTTTATAATGAATGAAGTCCCATAACCTGGAAATTTGGTATGGAGGAAACGGGAAAGAAAAATCGGCTGCAATCTGCCGCAATCGCCGGCATTACTTCGTTCGGTTATCTGAGATTTTGAATCTCCGTTCGTTTCGTTCCAAAAACCAGAAACGACGGAGTGAAACCGAATCGGTCGCTCAATACTTTATTATATACAAGTCCAAATTTACTTTTTGATGAAGCCGATTAAACCAAATCTTCATCTGAAACANTTTGATGAAGCCGATTAAACCAAATCTTCATCTGAAACATCATTCGCTTCTGATTCAGGTAAATCAAGATAACGAAGTTTACCAAAATCTGAACCATTGCTGCTGACTTCTATATCAAACCCCCTGTATCTGTGTATCTTGCTCTATATTTATGTCTTTCTTAGAAGATCGAACTTCAAATTTCTTAACTAATTGATATTTGATTTCAACCAAAACTCAACGAAATTTAATCGCGCAATGTAACAACCAAATCAAATTTTTCTATGTTCAAACTTGTTTTCCACCAAAAAATTGATCTGCGCAGTAGGTATAACCTTTGCATATTTAGTATGTACAGATTGCTCGTTTCAATGTCTTTGCCATCAAATTATTTACATATGTCAGGCTCTTTGCCACAAATAATAAAAGGCATTTGAATTACATTGTAAAAGACTGCAAGTTCAGTACGTGGGCAACTATAAAACAACAGTATAAACTGTTCATGCAGTCAAGGACCCTAATATTGCAAAACAGTTTCTTGCGCGAAAACGGATTGGCATTAGAATTGAACTAACAATTTGAACTAGGGCATTGTATGTGTTGACAAGTCTTAGACTCAGACACAGACTGTTCGTGTCTTCGTGGTTAGACGTCTGGATCCAAGCCATATGCAAAAATACCGATAAGGTTTCCCCAGCAGAGTATAATAAATGTTAATTTAATGTAAGACAAATGTCTGTAAGATTGCTAAATAAATCTTTTAGCTTCCTTAACTTTCCTCTTGATTGAGCAAAATTAGAAAAAAAAAAGTCAACTAAACACCTTTAACCTTTTTTATATATGACCTGAATTAGATGACACTGGTCTCTTTTGAATGAAGAAATTTATTGGTGTGGAACTTTAGATATGTTGACACTTTCACCTGATTCTATCTTTAATCTACTTCAAAAGAATTAGGTTCGAAACCTAACAATCTACCCGTAGAATAAAAAATGTCAGAACTAGAATTTCCTGTCTGAAAATCAATTTAAGTTTGATATTGAGACTTTTGAATCATGAGATTCAATGGTTTATCATTTGAGAATAAGATGGGATATCACTTGAAGAACACTAAGGGAGCAAATCATCCAACCAATCATTCATTCTCTTAGTTGAAAGAATAAGTCAATTTGCTTAAGTGTTCAACATGGCAACACTGCTTCCATGCTAATGACATTGATTACCGAGACAATAAATAGAAGAAATGTTTTACTTATAACGTAACATTTATTATGTCTTACTATGCTAATTAAAAATGTTTAAAAATTCCAAACCATTCTTATAAATCAACAGATTTCAACTATATCATTTCGTTGAATAAGAGTTTTGCAAGGAAATATTTAAAAATTCTAATTCAGCCAATCGAATTCGAATAAACGTTTCATTTCATACATTATTCAGTAAACTTTAATTTTTCAAATTTTCTTGCGTCATTTTTATTCAGCATAAGTTGTCCATTACAACTAAAGAAAAACCTTTTTTTTTCAAAATTCCCAAAGACTTAATAACACACCGTGTTATTAAGTCTTAACTCAAGGTAATCTCATTAATTACGGTTTTACAGTATTTTTTCTCTCTTCAACTCCTTGTTATTGCTACATCTACTGCAAATTTATAGAATTACAAAAAAAAAAAAAAAAAAAAATGAAAAAATTTGATGTGATTTCTGTTCTCCACTAGATGTCTATAAGTATGAACTTAACAATAGAAACGACGCAAGGACGCAAGACAAACCTAAATTACTCAATATTGTTGTTTTTAGTGATTTTTATATGGAATACTGGTATACTCCAGTATATTTTATAATATACCGAGTTATTCGTTAAGGATACCTTACGAAATTTCAAATTAAGTCAAATTATAGTTGAAGATTCAAACTATCTTTGAATTTAATTGGGTGAATTTGAATTTAAACCCATACTGAAAAAAGGCAGTCAAACTTCTGGCATATGGCATACGTGAGGTCAAAACTTTTAAAACCCCCGCCAAAAATAATCAATAAATCTTCTTTTAATCATTTATCTAATAATTGTTGCAAAAATACGAAAACATAGTTATATATTTATTTTTTCTGTAGGAAATTTCAAAATATTATGTACCAATTTTTTCCAATAAGAACATCCAAAAAAAAAAAATTTTTTTTTTTAATTCCAAATTTAATTTAAATTCAAATTTTAATAAGAAATATTAATTCAATCTATTATTACCTGAATTTGATCTTTTTGTTTACTTTTAATTTTCCAATTTTCAAATTCCTATTGAGACACTCGGTATATTAGAGATTAATATTTTTTGAATCGGAATAAATTGAACAGAAATTGACTACGAAAAGAATATTATGTAATTTGAATTATTAAATTGATTAATTTTTTCAATAATAATTATATTTTTGTTTTAAAATTTCTATTTCTCATTTTGAAGACATAAAATCATATAAAAAAAATCATAGTCTTCAAAATGTGTCAAAATTGTTAGTGAAAGAGTGAGATTAGTACAACACGAAAAGAGAATAAAACTACTCGCCTCCGCCTTATTTTGCCCAAATTCGTCATGAAATCCTTAGCGCTTTCCCCACCTACGCAACAATTAAAACGAAAAAAAAAAAATACATATCTCATCCATAAGGTAAGAAAAATAACAATACCAGAGTTATATTCTAAAGTAAAGTACTCAATTGTACAATACTCTAACCAACTCATGAAAAAAAAAATTTTTAATTTAAAATAATTTAAATTTTGACTAAAGCATAAACTGAAAATTTAAAAATAATTTAAAATTTTTGATAAAACCTAACTCAAAATTAAAAATTTCTTTGAGTTCAATGTTAAGGAAGTTAGATATTTTGATATAAGGTTGTTGAAAATGTTCCAGAATCTCGTATTGTTGATTGGTCTCTGTTCTTCTGCCCTTATTTGTAATTCTCATGATCTCAGGTGAGTCTTTTGTCTGACAAATCTCATTGTCCAATAGTAGACTTGCTTGTTTTTTTTTTTTTTCTTCTTACCACTTTTACCCACACTCATGATATGCAATTTTGACTTTTTTGGCAATAGTTTTACCATACAAGTCCTTCCATCAGTCTTCTTTTCCACATCAACCAATCACCACCGTTCATTAGCTCTTGCCAGATTTGTGATAAATTTTGCTTGATTCTATTGGACAACGAAATCATTGTGTTTAGTCGACATTAAAACTACTACGACTAATCATAGGTAAGTAAGTAAGTCTTGGAATTGAAATTTAAAAAATTATTTTTATAAAATTTCATTTGAATTTAAAAAATTTCTGGAACATGATTTTTTTTTAAAACATAATTATTTAACTAACAAATTTGATTTTGCAAGAGAATAATAATTTCTGATGAAATTTTCATTTGCATTGAGGCAATAATATTCTAGATATTAATGACCAATGACCTCCTATAAATAAATAATAACCCCTTATAAATCATCTTCAAAAGAATAATAATAAATTAATAAGGCAGCATGAACTTTTACGTTTTTATTTTTTATTTTATTTTCAATTGTTGCCGAGAACAATAGCTCCCTATTCATCAAGATTCGAGGTGTGTTTTAATTTATAATTTAGTCAGACGTAAACTCAAACTCACTTACTCAAATTTACTTAAAATGAAATTAAGTTAAATGTTTTTTTTCCTTTTTTTTTTGNTTTTCAATTGTTGCCGAGAACAATAGCTCCCTATTCATCAAGATTCGAGGTGTGTTTTAATTTATAATTTAGTCTAAACTCAAACTCACTTACTCAAATTTACTTAAAATGAAATTAAGTTAAATGTTTTTTTTCCTTTTTTTTTTGCNTAAACTCAAACTCACTTACTCAAATTTACTTAAAATGAAATTAAGTTAAATGTTTTTTTTCCTTTTTTTTTTGCTCGTGTCCTATGATTTTCGGGTAGAATGAATCGATTAGGACCATGTAGGAATTTCTACCATTTTCTTATTAGTAGAACATAAGTAAAATGAAGATAGTCAAGTTCTAGAGAATTCGGGACTCTTGTAGTCCTAATTTTCATAATAATTTGTGCCAACACGGTGCTGGTACGGTGACCACTTTCTCAAATATATTCAATCTAATAAATGAATTTCATATGATTTTCTCATTTTTCTCAAGAAATTTCTGACAATTTTGTTTTATCTTTTCTAATTTATCATATTTATCAATAGGTACGGTGGAAGTATTGATTTTCAAGTATAAATCAAAACCGTTTGATGTAACAATTAGAATTTATAAATTTAAAATCAATTTATACTCACAGTCTTTCACAAAGGATGAGTAAATAAAGTAAAAATTCAAATTTTAAATTCAGTCAATTAGATTCAAATCTCATTGGTTGAATTTGAATTTTTTTTTTCTTTAAACATTATTTTTGAAGAACCGGTACCACATTGGGGATCAGGGTCACTTGAATTAATGGTTTAGGTGTTTGTAGGTAATTATCTGATGTCATAATTTCTTATAATCATCTTCAACATAATTTTGGGTTANATGGTTTAGGTGTTTGTAGGTAATTATCTGATGTCATAATTTCTTATAATCATCTTCAACATAATTTTGGGTTAGCTGCTAATAATTTGTTAGGAAGGTAACCTATAAAGGACAATTTTGCCCAATTTTGCCCAATTTTGCCCAATTTTGACTTTTTGAGTCTATGAAATATAATTCTTATTATTATTTATATTTTTTTTTTACTTATTAAAATTAGTTTGACTAATTTAATATTTTTTCAGGGACATTTACTGGTCGGTGTTGGCGTAAAGATTGAATCTAGGAACGAAAAATCCTTACTTCAATCATAACTTTTTGGTGACAAAAATCATACCAAATAGAGTCAAAAAGAAACCAAGTATCACGGATATCAGTTGAATTTGAATTTAAAACAGTCTCAAACAAATCATGGCTCCTACACCCACGAATCTTGGCAAGTCAAGTCACTCATAATCGAATCTAACAAAATATATACTAATAATAAGTTATTAAGAACAAATTTTAATTTCCATGGTTTCTCCTCATGCCTACAAAATCAAAATTTTGAATTTTATCAACTTTGACCTATCTAATTTCATTTCTCATGACACAAATTCACAATTTTCATTATTAACCTACTCAGAGAAATTAGTGTTATTACAAAAGAAATGATTTTTTTTTTATTAGACAAACTGTTCATTTATGATCAGTAAGTCTAATAATTATATTTATAAAAGTTTTAAAATTTATAATATCATTTTTATTTTTATAAAACTTGAAGAATTTAGAGTCTCATTTTCATTCTAACTTGGAATAAGTGTGATTATAAGCACATGACACTGTCTTAAAATTTTTCAATTTTATAAAAAAAAATTTCTTAAATTTCTAGAGATTGAACTCTATTAAGCATACAGTTGACAATATCATTTCTGAGACAAGTTTATTTTTAATTTTTTTTTTTTTTTTGAAAATTTCCGATCTAATGACTACCACAGGCAAGTCTTAGAATTGAAATAAAAGAAACATTTTTGGTAATTTGGAATTGAATAAATTTTATAATTTCGTAACTAAATAGAACAATAAATTTTATAATTTCGTAACTAAATAGAACAAGAATTTTTTTCTGACTACGCTCTATATGAAAATTTATATAAAAAAAATCTAAACTTTAATCATGGAAAGGCTAAGTGTCTATTACTATTCTTTACTATTATTATAATTTATTTCTATAAATATTTATATTTTTTATTGCATAACTACCTTGCCATTTGTGGAGTCAATAATGATTAATCCTCTCTTGGTAAATAGTTCTTAATTAACATGACGTAATTAAGAACTATTCTTGAGGAACCAATAGGAAGATCAGAGAGTACTCTACTCATTGTTTCCATTGAGGCGGTGACAACAATAATTGAAGTCGGATTCATTTACTGCAAAGAACTCAATAAATACATGGAGGTTCATAAAGTCAATAAGATTGTGCAAATGAGATATTTCCAATTGCCAAATAAAGCGAATCCCACAAATCAACTCACTTCTGCCAAAGTCATTTCGCAGAGTCCAAAAAGTGAAAGATTTTCTTCCTTATATGTACACACGACGTCAAGTCGAGTCCATTTACAAAAAAAAAAATTTTATGCACGACCATAGGACATAAATTATATTCACAGTTCAAAGTTGATTAGAAATTCAGATAACTTTTCAAGACTTTCGAATCTTGATGTTATCTCTAAAGTGCACTCTAGATATTTAGAATAATTGTTTTTAAAAAGAAGACACAAACTGTCTAATAAATAATTAGTTTTCATGATTAGTTTTTTTTTTTTTTTTTTTGCAAATTACAAAGCAGGAAGATATAAGAATTATATAAAAGCAATAATTCTCCTACCGTTTGTCATATTGGATTTGCAATTTTCGACACTTATATACTGACAAGATAATCATGAATTTTATGTATCCACCCATTTAACCTTCGCAATTAGTAGCTTCAAGTGTCACCGGGCAAGCCCAAGAAACTTCTATCCAATCATCACCCACTACTTTCTTTATCACTCAAGACTCTGCTTTGAAGAATCAAAATTTAAAAAGAACGGATTTTAAAAACGGAAACATATTATATTATTCTGACAATTGTCTTATTTCTACAGAACATTTTATAGTTATATTTTTAAGTGTGATGATTTTCATTTTTTTCTTTAATTTTGAGCATTTTGTGATAAAATCTAAATTTGAATTTTCCCCCTCTTTGTTACAGAAATGGGAGGTCACGTCCAACGACCTTGGACACCAACAAAGAGACGAGGACCAATTGCAGCTGAATTTACAGGACCTGGACCTGCTTGGGTTGCTCTACCATCTCTTATTGGTTCGTTTAGAGTTTTCAAAAAAAAAAAAAAAAAAAAACTTTTTTTTCAATCGCTTTAACACTTAATTTAGTCTCATCTTTCTAATCTGACTAATTGATTAAATTAACATTGACTTGGGTAATTTTTAGACATAGTGTTGGTAATTTGGTTGACTAGGAGTTTGGTTGACATCCGCAGGGCGTAAGCCATTTTTGTCTGTCAAAGGTACCTCCCCTAGCTTCTCTTTTGGCTCGAGGTAATAAACACACCGACAGAGATCTACTGCGCATGTTCAAAAAAAAATTTTTTTTTTTTTCTCTTTTTCTTAATGCTTTCTAATAATATGGACAGACATGGTGATACTACAGACTACGCAGGTCCTGGACCAGGAACTTACAATGTACTCGGCTTGGGATGTAAAGGTCTGCCTTTTTTTTCAGCTTCTTACAATTGTTAATAGCACTCAATTTCTAACCTTTCTGGAATGAAATTTTGAATCAGTGGTGGATAGTTTGTATAGTGTTTTCTAGTACTTTTTCTTCAATAGAATCAAGAAATGATATCCAACTTTATAAAGTTTTTTTTCTGAATTTTTTCTACAGGAAAGTCTTCTGCGCCTGCGTCATCAATGCACATTCGTCATGCTGAACCGAAGCCTTTTGTAACTCCCGCTCCTGGGAGCTATTGTCCAGAAAAAGCGGATAAGAATACTCAAGACGCATCTCCAAGGTACAGTTTTGGACATCGAACAAATCAGGAGGTCAAGAGCATTACACCAGGTAGAGGCTTACTTACTTAGCCGCTAAATTCAAACTAAATTTAGATATTTATTTTAAATATAAATTGAATGGATACTAACTTTTGTTTACAGCTCCGAATGTGTACAAGGTTCCACCAGTCCTTGGAAACTGTCCAGAAGGTACGAAGAAGAAGGCTCCGGCATATACAATTTCTGGAAGAGGCAAGGAACCAGTTGACGTTCATGCAGCTAATCCAGGACCTGGGAAATATAATTCAGGGAATTTGAATACTGTGCGGCAGAAAGCTCCAAGTTTCTCACTCCGAGTTCGAACTCAACTTCCGAGTGATGACACGAAGAAACCCGGTCCAGGGGCACATTCTCCCGAAAAAGTAAGCTTTAAATCCTAAAAAAAAAAAAAGATACACAGAAAAACAAAATTTCAAAAATTTAATAGTAAATTAATGAAGGAACCTGTTTCTCCTTGTTTTATATTGGCGGAACAGGTGAGTTCAGCTGTGGCACCAGCCCACACCTTTGGAATCAAACACTCACCATATACGGCCACGATGAAGAACTCAGGATGGTAAATGAGACACTACTCCATTGTCTGAAAATTCAAATCTTCCGCCCACGACATCTCGAATATCCTTTTTCATTCATAAATCACAAGATTTAAATCAATTACACAAATATTAGTAACCAATGGGAAAGCATTAAATTTGAAATTAGGATTGAATGAATTTTAGTTGTTGGGCAGTAAGTAATCCTAAAATAATACCGGGTTTTTTTTCTCAACCTATAATGCTTCAATAAAATTGACAAATTCAAATTGAGTCGATCAGATTTGAATAAATCCTGAATTTTAAAAATTTCATGTAGCATTGGCTAAATTTGAATTTTTCTTATTTGGGACATTATTATTAAAAATTTAGAAAAAATAATTTAATTTGAAATACTAAGGTTAACGTAAGGTTAACTTCTCCTTTTATATTGAAAAATGCGTTTTATGGAAAAATTCAATAATTTTCATTCATTTGAATTATGGTGGGTTTTTTCATTTTGAATTCCCCCCCAAAAAAAATCAAATTAAAAATTTTAATTTAAGCAAATTCATTTTGAAATTCAAATATTCAAATCTGATTGGGTGAAATTGTATTAAAAATTTTTGTTTTGTGGCGTCCTAATTGAAAAAAGCTGGGTAGAATAATCAAATTTAGATGAAAAATTGGTCTAAAATTAATGAAAAATTATAAATTCTATTTGATTTTAAAAGAAATTAATATCAATTTTATAATGATTTTTCCCATTCCTATTATAATTGTGGAATCAAAAATAAATAAAATAATAAAATATCCCTGTCTGTCGCTTGATTAAAATTTTCACAATGGACTGGACTTTGTTACTTGTTGGTGTATAAAAAGAAATTCAAAATGTCTAGTAGATCATTTTGAAAATTCTGTATATTCCCGCTTAATGGAATCAATAACTTATATTNGTTTTGTGGCGTCCTAATTGAAAAAAGCTGGGTAGAATAATCAAATTTAGATGAAAAATTGGTCTAAAATTAATAAAAAATTATAAATTCTATTTGATTTTAAAAGAAATTAATATCAATTTTATAATGATTTTCCCATTCCTATTATAATTGTGGAATCAAAAATAAATAAAATAATAAAATATCCGTCTGTCGCTTGATTAAAATTTTCACACTGGATTGGACTTTGTTACTTGTTGGTGTATAAAAACAAATTCAAAATGTCTAGTAGATCATTTTGAAAATTCTGTATATTCCCGCTTAATGGAATCAATAACTTATATTAAAATTGCGGGATTGTTTGAAAATTGAACAGAAGATTTAAATAATTTTAAATTTAGCTTTTTCTGAATCAATTCTTGGGGGTTTTTTATAAAATCGTTCGGATTTGATTGATAAATAAAATGGATTGAGAATGGTTATACAAAATTCTGCATCCGCCTGTTAATTTTTGGTTAGGAGATTTATTTGTTCTTTTTGAAGATGTGAAGGTTAACAGGCATATAAATATTCGAGGCAATTTACAATGGAATGTCTTCTCTCGTATCACACTGCTACAGTTAAATATAATAAATATAAAGTATATTAATAAATAATTATGTGGATTTTACTAGTACTACAGTGGAAAGAAGATTCGAAGTTTTTTTTTTCCCTTTCTCGTGTAGTAATAGCTTCTTAAGATTGAAAAAATAGTAACCAGAAAATTACTATTGACTGTTTTATTGTGATTTTGAAAAATACATTTATATATATATATTATTTTTTTTTCCTTTCAAAAAAAAAANTTGACTGTTTTATTGTGATTTTGAAAAATACATTTATATATATATATTATTTTTTTTTCCTTTCAAAAAAAAAATTGTAAAGTCCCAACAAGTAAATTTGAAACGGTTTCATTATTTTTTTTTATCAATTTTTAGAANAAAAAAAAAAATTGTAAAGTCCCAACAAGTAAATTTGAAACGGTTTCATTATTTTTTTTTATCAATTTTTAGAATAATTTTAAGAAATATTAGAAGAATAAAAAAAAAATGGACTACTAGCTCTTTGATATGAAAAGGTTTCGTAACAATATAATTAAAAGAATAGCTTGTTTCTTATATTAAAAATTGTCGCTGGATATTGTTGAACACAGTGTGACTACAAGAGGATCCTTTCCTTCCTAAAATTTTAACAAATTTTCAGTCTCAAAACAAAACACAATCAGCAAGAAACAAAAATCTCGCTGCGAGATAGCGAAATTTCTAAAATTAAAAAAAAAAAAAAATTAACAATTAACCTAAAATCCCTTAAAATTAACCCCTTTTTACATTTTTTCTTCTTCATCTAACTGTTCAGTTAATTTTCGTAGATCTGAGGTAGTCATGTTGTCAAAAAATTTTTTTCGTCGACCAAAAAAAAACCAAAAAAGATTGTAGTCCACGCCAGTCTTATCAAAAAAAAATTGTACAACTGTGTAATTCTAATCATAATTAAAATATTCATAATTATATTCATAATGAAAATATATAACTAAAAAATTTTTAACAATTTTTAAAACAAGTGAGTGTTTAAAGTAAATATACAATATGCCCATGACAGTTTAAAAAAGACTATTTTTAAATTTTAAATTCTAGGCAGAAAAAAAAATTTTTTTTTTAAAGTTACTTACAATTAACTTTCGAGCTCAGCGGTTTAATTAATTAAATTAAATTAAATTAAATTAAATTAATTAAATTCCCCCCCAAAAAAAAAAACAAAAAAAAAACAACTAACAATCAAAAATGATACAAAGCATATTAATTCCGATAGGCATTAGCTCATGCTCAAGCAAGTGAGAAAACTAAAAGCAGAAAAAAGTTCCGTAAATTTTTTTATTTTTTGCATACAAATTGGCAGTAGAAAATTCATATTAGTATTCTCTCTCCATAATGGAGGAGAGTTTTTCACCGGTAAAATTTGAAATTAAATTCTAACTNAAAAAAACACGAAAATTGTTTTTTAGTTTCCCCACTCTACCCACCTGAGATATGCAACTGTGGAATTACATAATGCTATTCTTTGGCCTTATGAATTAAAATAACAAGGAAAATCATTAATTTTCCTTTACGCACTCACAATTAAACTGGCGGTAAAGCTTCTTTAAAAAAAAAAAAAAAAAAAAATTGGAATTAATTTAAGAATTTGAAAATTATTAACTCTCTAGTCTCTGCCGAAAGAAAATTCTTAATTTAATCTCCTCCGGGTTAAAAATTTCGTTTCTTTAATTTCCAAATTGTAACAATAGAATCCATTCCTCTGTACAAAATCCCCCTCCCCCTCCAACTTAAGAATAATAACTAATTAAATATGGATTAACCTTGAAAATGAAGAAGAGTATTAGTTTAGTTTTGCTAAATTACAGAATAACAACCCTAACCTTTCTTCTCTTTGGATAGTAACAACAATATAACGGATTCAAAAAAAAATGAGACAATAGACATCCTTAGCTAATTACCTAATCAACAAGGACACAATGACAGACACAATACTAACCTCTGACCTTGATTTTTACCCAAAATAGACCCATTATAACATTTTTCCCACCCCGTGACTGACCTAGAGTAGATGTCCTACTCATAAATACAACAAAAAAAAATTATATTAAAACAAAACTTTAATTTTATTATTCTATTTTAAGCTTATTATTCTAACTTAATCCTTTAATTTCTTATATTTTTAGTAGCTTTTAATTATATTTCAACTAATTTTCCAGTCCTTTTGTCATCAGTCGTTAGAAATTGTAAAACGTATGTCTACGGTATGACCCTTTGACTTGACCTGAGGAGAAAGAGGCTTTGGTTTTTCTTTTCTTTTTTTTTGAACACATAAAGGGTGGATCTCTCATCAGCCTTCAAAGCTCATTTTGTACAAACAGTCTTTAATCCTTATTCAAAACTTTCTTCAATGATTTTTTTTTGTTTTTTTTTGTTGACAACAATACAAAATTCACTTTGTAATTTCCAACTTATTATTAGTACTTATTAGATTTTGGAAACATATAGAGTCGAAAAATAATCAGGCGATTGTATCCGAAATCCGAGTAGTCGAGACGTTATTTATATTTAGTGATATTTCTCTAGTAATAGCATTTGTAGCTGTAATTTTCAAAAAAAAAAAAAAAAAAAAAAAAAATTTTTTTAATGAAATCAAATTTGGGAAAATTTAAATTAAGTAGTAACCCTTCTTCCGGTTTTTGTTATAAAAAATTTTATTTTTTCAATGAATCTCTAACAGAAAATAAAAATTTTTCTATTTTTAATTTAAAAAAAAAAAAAAAACATTATTATTTTTATTATTGTTAAATACTAGGCGATGAGTTAGGTATAAATTGGATGGTAAATTTAAGTTTTTGATTTTCAATTCAATTCCTTATGAGGTCATTTCCTGTTTTTCTTAAATAAAATACACGGAAGGGATTTAGGGATTTTAGGGTATTTCTTTTTGAAATTTTATATTTATATTATAATTTTTTATTGTTATTTCAGTCTATTTATGTTCTTGTTATTTTTTTACCTGACTTTGATGTTATGGATTACAAAAAAAAAAAAAGAAAAACGTTTCAGTTTTAACACTCTTTATGTCTGGATATTAAGTTTTTGCCAAAAAAAAAAAAATTTTTTTTTACCTCAAGGAAAAGGATTTATTGAAAATAGTTTTTAATTTTGATTCATTATTTTTTATTTTTGGAGTTTACAAAGTGATAATTTTGAAAGTTAAACCTCAGTTCAATCCCTACAAACCCATTTACGGTTTTCTTTTTCCAAGCCATTTTGAAAATTATGGACAAGTTTCCTAGCCTTTTACAAAGTAGAATTTTTTTTTTTACTTTCCCCACCTGTCTGTCTCTTTGTCAGTCTTTTTTTTTTCTAGACGGGATTTCCTTGTACTTAATTAACCATTGCTTTTTAGAAAAATTAGAGCTAAAAAAAAAATCAATCATAAAAATAATTTCGACCTTGCCATACTATTCTTTCTTAACTAAAATTAAATTAAATCAGTTAAGACGGAAGATTAGTTTTGTTAAACTTTTTCTTTTTTTTTTGTTAATAAAGAGTAAAAATAAGACTCGAATCTCCGCATATTTAGCTTTGCTTTTTTTTTTCTTTTTTTTTTACAATTACTTAAGCTTTAAGCAAAGTTTGAAGCAATTATTTCTGTAGTTAGTATAATAGCAAATAAATTAAGTGTAATGTAAAATTTTTCAAATAATATAACTTCGCTTCTAAATTATAAATTATAAGCTTTGGAACCAAAAACAAAACAAAAAATCAAAAAAAAAAAAAAAAAACTAAATAATTAATTTACAATCTGAATTTTTGATAGTCTCTTTCTCAGTGACAGAAATATTATAGATTTGAGGACTTAAGCAGTAAATCCACCAAATCCAAATTTTCTGTCGTAGAAATAGTAAATCAGTCTTACTTGTTTTTCAATTGAAACAAAAGCAACATTATCTTTGCTCTGTAAAAAAAAAAAAAAAAAGAACAAAATGTGATCTTGAATTTCTTCGTTTTTTTCTTTCTTTTTTTTTTGTATAAATTGCCTTTAAAATCAGTCCTTGAGTTACAAAAAAGGTCCCATCATTTCCTATGAACACAAAATATTTGCCCCCAAATTGTATGAACACATCGAACAGTTTCTGAACACAGTATAAACATGTACGTATAATAATAAAAAAATTATTAGTATTGCACACAAAAGAGTTCTTTGACCCGATTTGTAAAATTAGAAAGAGAGTTTTTGCACTTAAGGACTAAAATACCGCAAGACCCCGAGATTATTATAAGACTTTTTTTTTCTTTTTTTTTTCAAATGGTCCACACCAAAATTTTGGCTTTTTTTTCCCCTGATTGATTATCGCTGAAAAACTTAACCCCCCACAAAATAAGACAGATAAGTAGGAAGTGACGTCAACTCTGAGCCTTTCTAAGTTCTGAAAATAAAATCTTTGGAAACTTTTTTTTTTTTTTTTTTCGAGACTCAAGGCTTAACACATAAAAGTAAAATCAGTCTTTTTCATGATGAGTCAGTAATGAGAAAATTATCAGGAACCAACGCCATTTTCCTCTTCTCTCCTAACTTTCGTAAAGCCCAATAAATTTTGCAAATTCACAAAAAAAAAAAAAATAATAATAATAATAATAAATAAAATAAAGCGTTCTCAAATTCTATACGATCTCTGGATTTATAGTGGATTTTTTTCAATAAGACTTTGTCATATCAAAATTCAAAATTTCAAATTCAAGCAATCAAATTTGACCATTATTGAAATTGTATTCCAAATTTGATTGAAAGTGTTAGAATTTTTTTTTGAACTTCTTATATTAGAAGTCTTATTATACTAGTATAAGTACATCACTCAGATTTACTTTAAATTATATGCTAAAATTTAGAAAATAATTTTTTTTTTACTAAAATCTGGGATTTTGAAAATAATTAAGTTTGAAAGTAAAAAATACTTTTTTTTTCTTCTAATTTCAATAATTATTAGAAGAAAGTGAAGCAAAAAAAAAAAAAAAAATGTCGAACCAATCGGAGTTTGAAGTTCGCACCACTAAATTGAAAAGTGAATAAAGAAAGATAAATATATAATAATATAGAAATCAGAGATCGTAAAAAATTGTAATAAGAACCCTGTAGATTCTTATAAGAAGCGTTATAAGGCACAATTCCATTGGAAATAGTGAGTCCGTGTTAAGCCCGAGGAGAAGATAGAGAAATATGGGGCTACCTGAGATGACGTCAGTGGAGGGTCTCTATCTCGGGGTCAAGTACCTATTGCTGCTATTACAATTATTCTCAGACGAACCATTTTCAGGATTATTTTCTTCTCCACGGAGGTCATAGTGTGGTGACTCTTCAAGATCTTCTATTGGTGGACTATGTTCTTGTTTGATACTGGAAGAACCAGGGTCAGAGTCCATCTTGTCACTGTCTCCTTCTTGTCCAGTGAGACTCAAACTTCCATTACCATTACCAGTAGATGAGACATCCAGAGGTTCTTCAGGAGAATATCCCTGAAGATCATCCATCTTGAGATTAAGTCCTTGGTATGGTGACATAGGGAAAGCTCCTTTTCGATACGGACGGTTTGTGGTGATTCCCAATTTCTTTACTTTATCGTAGAGTGTTCTCGAAGGAACGCCGTACTTACGAGCTGCTTGTAAGGCACTCATTCCTGCTCGAACTGCCTCAATTGCAGCCATGATGTCATTTCGCGTGTACTGCTTATAACGCTTCCACTCTGGCTTCTGATTTGATGTCGCTACGTAACTACCCATTCCTGAAAATAATAATATCACAAACAATCAGAATCCTCTTGACAAAATTAATTGTTTCTTTTTTTGTAGTTTTGAGAATAACTTTTTTGTAATCTCTCATAGCTTCTAGTATACTCTCCTTGTGCACTTCTCCAATAGGAAGGTACGTTTAAAGGTTGAGTATCAAACTGGGAAGGTACTTTTGAGACAATTTTTTTTTAAACATAAGAATAATGGGAATACGGGTTGGGAATAATAATAAATTTTAATTCAAAAATGAAAATGGAGAAAGACTTGATTGGTGATTGATGAAAGTTTTGAGTTTGAATCTTAGTTGTGTCCAACCTTACCCTGTTTGTTATCCTCCGAGTCCATACTGAAGGAATGATTGTCTTCATGGATCTACAAAAGATAATAAGTTAAGTTTCAGAAAATGTCTTATCGGGAGGGAAACCTTGAAAATTGAAAACTAGGGAGGGATTTTGATTACTTAACTCATACCTTATCACTCTCTACACTCCGGACAGAGTCATCCGGACAAAAGTACGTGTCTGGAGATTCACGGAGTCCCTGCAAAATATAACAAAAAAAATATAATATTTTTTTTTTGGTTAACATCCAGAAACCCTGCTTCACCCTCAACCACAAAAAATTATCTCCTGCACTCAAGAAAGGCTCAAATAGACCACCATTTATTAAAATCCAAAAACCATTGAACCCTATACCACTCCCTTGAACTCCTTTGATTACTTAATTCTAATCCATTTCCAAAAAAACTAACTTCAGAATTCTAATAAAAAATATGAATTTATTTTTTCTTCCTTACCTTGTCATTTGAGTCAATGGGTCCATTACTCGTCGGCGTCCCACTTCCAGATAATGAATAATTGAGGGATTTAATCTGTGGTTGTTCAGAATTATGTGTATGACCCAAAACCGTTCGAAGAATTGGTGTATCCTTGCTAGGAATCCCTGGATTTGAACTCGAGCTATAATAGAGTTTTTTACGTTTGAATGTTGACAAACTCTCAATAGAATTGTCATAAGTTGTTGTAGATGTGGATGACATTGCACTCGGGATTCCACTGTGATGTATAGGTGATGGAGAAGCTGATGTTAACTTTGATGATGGCCAGACATGATGGAACGGAATAGAATTTCTGTCACTCGGTGGTAAAACTGCATTGTATGGTGAATCGGATGGAGGGATTAATTTTGATGAAGGTGGCATATGATTTGTAGTTTTTGAAAATGATGGACCAACAGTGTTGTCAAAGTCACTCGGGAGTGATTGAGATTGTGGAATATGGACACTAGGTCGTGTTCCATTATTCCCCCCAACTCCATGATGTTGTTGTTGTTGCTGCTGCTGTTGTTGCTGTTGTTGTTGTTGTTGCTGTTGCTGTTGCTGTTGCTGCTGCTGTTGCTGTTGCTGTTGCTGTGATTGTTGTGACGAAGAGTAGGGCGTAGACGTCGACTGTGGTGAAGTATTCCCTGGTGTATTTCCAGAGGCTCTTTGATGATCCTCTACAAGACCCTTGACTTTGAGCGTTTCAGCAGCCTTAAGTAGCCCTGACAATTGATCTTGACCTACATTGACCTCTCCTTTGTACATATACTCAAGAATAGCCTTTACTTCAGAAAAAAGTATATCTTTGAGTATAACAATGGGATGACGACAATCATTTTCAAGGAAGAGTTGTTGAAAATAAGAAGAACAGGCAGCAAGGACCATTTTATGACATTTGATTGAGTGACCATCACAAGCAAGTGTGACATCTGTAAATGCTTCTGTATGGAACAAGTGTTCAAAGACAAGAAGAAGATTTGAGCGATGATTGTTCCATCGAAGACAGTACTGTTGATTTAGACTTCCCATCATAACAGAGTCTAATAAATAGTCTGCAAAAAAATTAAAAGAGAAAAAAAAAAAAAAAGTCAAGAGAAAAAAAAAACTCAATGAGTGTTCATATAGGAGAAGAGTTTGCAAAAAGTTTGCTCACCCCTGAATGGGGTAAATTCGCAACAAGAGGAGAAGAAATGGCGAAATCCAGGGTTCACTCAACTTTCAATATGGATACGTGAAATTGAACAATTAGGAACTGTAGTCAGAGATGAGTAGTTTGTTCCTTCGTAACTTTTGCAGTCTTTTGGCTCTGATTTTGGCAAAGAGGTATAGAATAGTAATGGAAGGGAGAGGATTTTTGGAGTGTTCCTTCCCCAAAAAAGAGTTGCAGAAGAGGGGAGGAGGATACGAGGGGAAGAAAATGGCTGAAAATGTTGCTCAGAGAAATTTAGGGGGAAGGAAAGACCCCAACAAGTATTTTTTGTCCGAAATCTTTTGCCAACTCCCGAGAAGAGCAGAAAAAAAAAATAATAATAAAAAAAGAAGAAAAAAAAGAAGAATAGGGGGGGACTTACAAGGAGTCCTACGATGAAGAGTCCATGACCATTCCACTTGATTCTATGCCACAGGCGAATTTATCCAAGTACCCACACGCCCTTCCTCATCCCTTCAAAGAATTTAAACAAAAATATAAGAAATTTTTTTTTTTTTTTTAGAATTAGATACAAAAACACAGTAGGGGAACATCATTATGACCGAAATAGGACATGGCAGACTCAACTGCAACTTATGTTACAGTCAGGTTATAAAATTTTGCAAATTTAAACCTAAGGGACAATGTAACAATGTAACAATGTGACAAACGACAAATGACAAATCATAGGAATTGGATTTATATAAATATATCATTTATTTAAATTTTTTTTTTTTAATTAACNATGTTACAGTCAGGTTATAAAATTTTGCAAATTTAAACCTAAGGGACAATGTAACAATGTAACAATGTGACAAACGACAAATGACAAATCATAGGAATTGGATTTATATTATATTATTTATTTAAATTTTTTTTTTAATTAATATTAATAAAAATATAATAGACATATAGAGTTGGTGACATAAGAGATTAGTTCACTGTTGACGACATTTTTTATCATGGTTTAACTCATCGACTAACATACGACGTAATGAGTGCTATTTTTAAGTTCACTATATCCGATCTCACTACACCCAAGTCTCATTTATAGATAATAAAACACATAGTACAGTGTGTTTGTAAATGTGGTATAGGCTTTTGAAAATCAGTAGCTCGCGTAAATTACGACTGATTGTTGTTGTCGATGCCTCATTTTAAAGCTAGAAGCCTCGAAGGATTGTATAAATTTTGGCAAGCACTCAGGTCATCGGTTACTAAGGCCAAATTCCAGTCAAAAGGCAAGAGCAAATTTTTATCATTAAGTTGGCATGGGAGATTTCTGATCCATTTTTATAAACAACCCTTAGCAACAGAATTGTTAAACCCTATTTATGCTTGACTTCTTGCTTAAGCAACCTAATCTAGAGTATCAGTAATAATTAATTCTTGTCCATCGCAAATAAAAACATTATGATTATTAATTTAAAAATTAGCAACTTAACTAGAACTTTGATTTAATTGATTATGCCAAATGTCTCTTAACTGTTTCCCAACTACTAATTGTTAACGAGGTTGAGATGAGTGTAGTATGGGGGAAAATGAAATGTTTTGGAAATTGAGTTCAACGACCTTTGGAATTATCTTTTATTTTAAAATCTATTATTCAATCGAAATTTAACAATTTTGTTTCTGTTTTTTGCTAATTAATTATGGCTCATTTTGGTTTTACGGCAGCAGCAAGTGCGTTTATTGTAAGAGAGTACGTTATTGTACAAAATTTTAGCGAAGTTAGAAGACGACTTTGTCAACATTTTCGATTTTAAAATAAAAAATAATTCCAAAGGTCGTTGAACTCAATTTCCAAAACATTTCATTTTCCCCCCATACTACACTCATCTCAACCTCGTTAACAATTAGTAGTTGGGAAACAGTTAAGAGACATTTGGCATAATCAATTAAATCAAAATTCTAATTAAGTTGCTAATTTTTAAATTAATAATCATAATTTTTTTATTTGCGATGGACAGGAATTAATTATTACTGATACCCTCTAGATTAGGTTGCTTAAGCAAGAAGTCAAGCATAAATAGGGTTTAAAAATTCTGTTGCTAAGGGTTGTTTATAAAAATGGATCAGAAATCTCCCATGCCAACTTAATGATAAAAATTTACTCTTGCCTTTTGACTGGAATTTGGCCTTAGTACCCGCTGACCTGAGTGCTTGTCAAAATTCATACAATCCTTCTAGGCTTCTAGCTGTAAAATGAGCCATCGATAACAACAATCAGTCGTCTTTTACGCGAGCTACTGATTTTCAAAAGCCTATACCACATTTAGAAACACACTGTATTTCTAAATTGTAGGATATTTTTAATTTTTTAATTTTTTTAAAATATTTTTTAGCCTTTTCTATGTTTATTAATTTANCAGAAATCTCCCATGCCAACTTAATGATAAAAATTTACTCTTGCCTTTTGACTGGAATTTGGCCTTAGTAACCGCTGACCTGAGTGCTTGTCAAAATTCATACAATCCTTCTAGGCTTCTAACTGTAAAATGAGCCATCGATAACAACAATCAGTCGTCTTTTACGCGAGCTACTGATTTTCAAAATCCTATGCCACATTTAGAAACACACTGTATTTTTAAATTGTAGGATATTTTTAATTTTTTAATTTTTTTAAAATATTTTTTAGCCTTTTCTATGTTTATTAATTTANTTAAATTGTAGGATATTTTTAATTTTTTAATTTTTTTAAAATATTTTTTAGCCTTTTCTATGTTTATTAATTTAATTAGGTTGTTAGGTTGTTAGGTCAATTAATTTATGTTTCTATTTACTAACCCTATTTATATAGTAGTACAATAGGAGAAAGGCAGAGAGGGTATTTTGTTGAAAATATTTCTTTCATTATTACAAAAGGAGGTGCAAGTGAGGTTTTCTCTTGTTGAGAATGAGCCAAAAATCCTATAATATTTTTAATTAAAAATACTATCAACTTCCGTTCTTTTAAAGTTACAATTTTAAACATCATAAATATAATTTTTGGGGAAAACTTACTATTTCCTTGAGAAATTATTACCAAATTTTGGTGACCTTTAGTAAATGTATGAGTCATCGGTCACATCTACTACAGCCTTAACCTCTATTTATTTCTTTGATAATTTGAGTACCTTATGTTACTAAACTTACCTGTTACTAATAGTCTCTTATCTTCCACCATCCAAGTTTACCAAGACATAAGAAGTTGGTAAGAATAATTTATCAACTCATTTAAGTACAAATATTATTGAGCTAGACAATAGACTAAGAAGCTTACGTAGTTAGTCTAATGTTCTTTTGAGTAATTAGTGACCGCTAACTTCCGTTTAGTTATCCAATACGACGACGTCGGAATCAGGCGTCTCCGTTTTACACACAAACAAGAAAATCAATCAAACTACAATTAGCTACTTACGGGTTCACTCAAACTCAGTCGCCAGTCACCATACCACCAGGGAAGAAAAATAAATAAAAAAGTTTAGATACTGGCAAAAATAAAAACGGTAATTTTAGTACTGAAATCCTAAACACCTTCTTTATTTTTGAATAATTGAGTTTTTTTTTAAAGTTTTTTTTTTGATTTTAACCTACTGATGACTTTTACACTGATCTGATTGGTAGAAAATTGCGCTTTTGGTCGCTTGAGACTCACTATATCATTTTGCAGTCTGTTTTGTTTTAAAACAACAAGAAACTATTCTTATCTCGTTGTGTAGACAATGCTGAGAGAAATTCCATAAAAAAGAAACGTATCTTAATAATGCTGTTTTTATTGCTTTACGAATCATGACAAATTGAGGTTGATTTTATTTGAATGAACATTTCATGAACATGAAATGAAAACAATTATTTCTAATAGTAAGTAATGTTAAGGTTTTTGAAAATTTTCAAAAAAAAAAAAAAAAAAAAANTTTTGAAAATTTTAAAAAAAAAAAAAAAAAAAAAATCTGGAACTACAGGGGTATCCAAATTCTTTTACGTCCTTGTCATAAAAACATGATTTTCAAATAGTAAGTTTACGAAGTTATAAGATTTACCAACTAAAAATTTTTTTTGCTGAATTAGTTGAAGGACTTATTATAATAGTAGTTTATTTTTTGAAAATGAATCAATATTTTATTTTTAAGCAATTTTTGAAACTGGTAAATCATTATATGTATTAAAATCAAGAGACNGAACTACAGGGGTATCCAAATTCTTTTACGTCCTTGTCATAAAAACATGATTTTCAAATAGTAAGTTTACGAAGGTATAAGATTTACCAACTAAAAAATTTTTTTGCTGAATTAGTTGAAGGACTTATTATAATAGTAGTTTATTTTTTGGAAATGAATCAATATTTTATTTTTAAGCAATTTTTGAAACTGGTAAATCATTATATGTATTAAAATCAAGAGACTACGACAGTAGGTAGAAAACTTTAGACAACCCTGTACTTCTAATTGGTAAGTAAAAAAATTTTTATTTTATTTTTGTTAAAATTTACGAGTTTTGGGGTGGGTGCTAAATACCGAGTAATAATGTCTGTATAATTGAACTCTAAGAAAATTTAAATAATCAAATCTACTGGATGTTTTGTTTCATGAGACAAAGAGAATTAAAAATTTTAAATTCAAATTTTATAAGGGATCAATCTGATTGGGTGTGGATTTGAAATTTTTGTGGTTCATTTATTCCTATTTGATTTGAATCTGACCGAATTAAGAAATTGAATACTGTATTTATTCTATTTACGACTCCACTCAGATTAACGCTAGACAAAAGCGGCGAAATTCAAAAAAAAAAAAAAATCAATTATAAAACTTAAAATTTGAAATTTTTGTAAAAAAAAAAAAAATGGTGGTGATGGTGGTAATGATGATAAAAACTATAAAACAAAAATGTGAGAGAAGGTTGAATTTGAATAATCGCGGCGGCTGTAAATGGTGATTCTTTCAATAAGGTTTACCCACCAAAATTTAAATTCAATCAGTGAGGATGGAAACTATTTGTATTTTCAAATCTTTATTAGATTGAATATTAATGGGACATTCTTAATGAAAGACTCAGTAGAATAAATACAGTACGTGAATTTTTTTTTTGAGGGGTATTCTAATTGAAAGACCCGGTAGCGCTTAATTTGGAAAAAAAAAATTTTTTTTTTTTTGTTTTACATTTAATTGTAATCCGTAAATTCGTGGTCTCCATGAGTCATGGAAATTAAAGTATGTGGACGTTTCCAAATAATTAACAGAAATGGGGAATAGAATTATTGATTGTAAACTTTTTAATAATACAGTCAAAGATTTCATTATAAGGTATTGGGAAACTACTTTTGGTCCTATATCGCCTTTTGGAGGGTGCATTATAAATTTATATCAAATCTCTCATAACCTTAAATATTTTGTAGTGAAAGTATTAACAATTTCAGATAAAACATTCAAAAGTAGGATACAAATTTGAAAAAAAAAATCAAGTCTCTAAGATCACTAGAAAAAGTTAGAATTTTTTTTGAAAATTGTAATTTTTGGATGTTCTTTTCAAATGTCAATCTCTAAAGTACAGAGAGTCCAAAAAAAAAAACTTGGCACTTCATTTTACTACAGACATCTAACGGATTATTATCAAAATTTTAGTTTTCTTAGAAAACTGCGCGCCATGAAAACCAGTTACCGGTAAACAAAATTTTTTTTTTGACTTCTCTTTTCTATGCATTTTTACATGTTAGTCTAATTTTTTTGATTATTTTAAATTACTTTATTGACTAATTGATATCTAAATATTGTACACTAGAGTCTATAATTCTCAACAAGTAATTATAATTTGAAACCTATGGTAAAGGAGAGACAGATGTGGAGACATTAATAATATCAAAATCGTCTCAAAAGAACATCCAAATATTTCAATTTTCAAAAACTTATGACTTTTATTTTAGTGATCGTGGAGGTTTGATTTGTTTCAATGTTATATTCCACTTTTCAATGTTTTATCTCAAATTGTTTTTACTTTTCTAGATAGTTCACGATGTTGATTTGATTCAAAATTTATAAAGTTACTTGCTTTCTCCAGCAAAGGGCATTGGGCCAAAACTAGCGTCCCTATGCTTTATAGTAAAATGTAGATCTATACTTAAAATTTATATAAACCATAAGTTAAGAATAAAGTAGGCTGTTAACCAAACAATTGTAATCCATTGTACCAAAAGTGACTTCCAAGTTCGTATACCTTTGAGTCAATACAAGAAAGTCATTTTTGATACAAAAATTTCCAAACGGAGTCTCTAATTTCATTCTTTCAGAAACTCAAACTAAACTTATACAAAGTTGACAAAGTTTATGTAAAATTACATATTTTTTTTTTCAAAAACCGAAGTGAAAGTTGAGCTGGCGTCGAAAAAGATTTTATTTTTTATTATTATTATGTAAAGTTTCTTTATGCGTTTGTGTGGCAGAATTTGACGTGACTTGGATTGAATCTTCAGTCTAAAAGTATTGACGACGACGAGCAGAAATGAGGATGGCGACGACCTCTAATTTTCTGGAATATCATCACATACTCTGTGGTCTCCATAAATTTGCAGTGTAGTAAGTGGACTTGTGCATTGTTGGGCATTTCTTAGCCTAGAAAACGAGAGAGAGAAAAAAAAATCAAATGAGTAGGTGGAGTAGTAGAGAGAAAAAATAACGTTTTTAAGTTCTTCCTACTACGCATTAAGAGGAATAGAAATTCTGGAGCTTTCTTTTCTCAACCGATTTGTGTTGATGTGATTGTTATTTTTATTTTTCTGTAGGAATGACAAGGGATGAGTTTCCATCTCCGAGATGAATACGGATGGGGCTTCTCGGCCTATAATATTCTTACACAAAAAATTTACCCTGAAATATCGACAACACTGCACACATTTTTAGTCAAAATTTCTAAAATTTTTAAAAACCTTCCAATTTCCACAGAAAAGAAAAAACTTTAAAAAAATTCTACCAGCTCTTTCAATCTACCTTGCGTTTCAAAATTAGATGCAAAAAAAAAATTATAAAATTATGAATTTATGTATTATAATTTACTTTGCAATAGTTAATTTTCCCTTACCTTTCGTGTAATATTTTGTTTGAACCAAAGACAACTTACATGGAAACGCAGAGTATAAATGGTACAGTAGTAAATAGTAAATTTTCAATTTTGACCCTTAGAAATTTCTAATTGACTCCATAGTCAAAGCCAAAAAGAAAAAAAAAAGTCTTCTTACTATACCGCTCGATACTTTGAAAAAAGAGAAAAAAACCCTTCAGAATGCTAAATAANACTGACTCCGGAGTCAAAGCCAAAAAGAAAAAAAAAGTCTTCTTACTATACCGCTCGATACTTTGAAAAAAGAGAAAAAAACCCTTCAGAATGCTAAATAATGAGACTAAAAATGATGTGCAATGTTGCCATGTTGTCAATTTCAACTTGAAAAAAAATATATATAATATATATTCCATGAGTATAATTTGTGTGAGTTTAGGGTAGTATACTTTTGGTGAATGTGTAGAGTCTCTTTGTGGAGAAAGTGTATTGTGTGTGTGTTACGAAATGGTCTCATTGTCCCTGAGAATGGTCAGAAATGGCTCCCAAGTGGAATTGGACGAAGGAGAAAGAATGGTCCCAGAAGACGGTGGATGGATAATGAGTGGTTGGAATCGAGCGGAGAGAGCGCTAAGCGCTTTCTTCTCAAAGAATCAGAACGGAGATTCTTATAGAAGCGGAAGGAGGTAGAAGAGATCTCCACCGGAGCCAAGAACCGATTTTGCAGCTACAACTTTTATTGTCTCTCTCCTCGATGTCTTTCGATTAAGGGAAATTTATCTCCACTAGGGGTCCTCTAAAACTCCAACTATTTCTTTTTTTAACTCAAGGAGATGTCTCATTCATTCCACTTCACCTTACAAACTACCCCAACACCAACTACAACCACACCGGAAGTAAAACCCACACATTCAACCTAGGAATGAAACCAACTCCATTTGGGCAACTCAGAGAAAGTAAAGACAAGAAATTAGAAGGATTGTAGAAATGATGGAGTACGGATTTCTCTCTAAGACCAAACTCACCAACTCATCAGACTCTCAAAGATATGACTCATGAGTCACTTGAATAATTTTAAATTTATTTTTATGACTCACTCAGTTGGAAATTGAGTCATTGAGTCATGATGACTAAGGGCCAAAATTTTTATGAGGCAGATTTAAACTAAATTAGATTCCTCTATTGTAATATAGGTTACAAAAATTAATGTGTTTTCTTTTTTTTTTTTTTTTTTACAATGGCTATTTCCAGGATCATGAAAAATGGAGAAGAGCCATAAGTTTTGAGTTAGGTGGGAGAGGGATATTATTGCCCATTCCTGTATGGATTCTGGAAAAGGAAAATGGTAAGATTTAGGAGTCAGGGATCTACCTCGATGTTTGATCCAATTCCCGGGTATTTTTTTTTCTCTCTAGAAGAGTTTCCTGTTTAGAAAGTCTCCCCACACACCTCTCATTCTATAACTCTCTGTCTTTAATTAAGAGTGACATCCTAAGAGTTTCACCTGAGCCTGTGGGAAATTGATGTTTGTTCTCACTGTCCGATGAAAGAGTGTCTGCGGGGGTCTCACATTCCAAATCGGATTCTTAGGAGCTTCCTGAACCCCTTGTTTCAACTGACGAAGGGAATACATCTGGAGAAAATAAAAATATAAGATTTTTAGAAATTATTAACATCTAACTGATGAGGGAAATATTTAGTAATTTTCTTTAAAATTCATACCATTTGGTTTGTAATGTAGACAGGCTTGTTGAGAATGACCCAAGTGACGGTCTCCCAGCAACCGGGATGCGTCGTGGATCCTTCGTAGGTCATGTAGTAGTCAGTCTCTGGTAGCAGATCATGGAGTGAAATCGGCTTCACCGGCGACGTGTGGTCTACAAATAATGAAACCCATATGTCAATCAATCACTCCTAAAAAAATTTAAATACTTTTACAAAGAGATTCAAATTTTTAACTTTATTCTTTCTCCGTTTTTTTTTTTTTTATAAAAAATTTGACTAGCTAAACTTGGCACCATTCCGAATCAGAATTGAAATAGGCAAACTCAAAATTTGATTACATAGATTCTGCTAATTCTCATGTAGTCTAATGAGATAATTATTTAGTTGCCTTAAGTTTTTTTGGATAGCAATATCCAAAAAAAAAAAAAATTTTTTTTAATGCTAGTAATATCTCGCTTTATCGGCTAACTTCATCTCTTATTTAGCTAGACTAAGAAGTACAGTAGCTTAGTTTTGCCAAATTTATTAAAAAAAAAAAAAAATTTTTTCAACTTAATTTTTTTTTATGTAAAGCCTTGGAGTAAGGTTAGACAAGCAAGCACCAACTTCTTCTAACTTTCTCCTTTTCACCAAATTTCTCCAAAATAGGCAAAAGGTAGCCAATGTACAAATTTGAAAATATATGAAAACACGAGGTGTAGATTCAGCCAACATAATATTGTTGTTTGACTTTGAGATTTGAGAATAGGAGTCTGCTGTTTTGTGAGTCAACTTTACACTACTTACAGAACTTGATTTATATTTCAAATTACACCCGCTTAATTATTAATTAATAATTAGTTTCTTAACTTCATTTTGAAGAAAGTGAGTTTCACACCTAAGCAAATAATATAGGCTAAACATTTTACAAAATATTTTAGATTTTTTTTTTTTTTGGGTTTGCTTAACATTTCTTATTGTTAATTTATTTTACGCTTCGGTTACCTAAAGTCTTATTTTAGGTTGCTATATCTAAATTATAATTTAAGTTAAAAAAAAATTTTTTTTTTTGTGTCACTTATTCGATGTAGGATGTTGGTTTGGTGTTATATTGTGTGTAACCCTTTCATATGTATAAAATAATTGAGCTAACCTTGTATTGTATTGTAGGATGACCTCAACCTGACATAGACATAATAGATAGTCCACGAGCTGTGTTTGGAGAATAGTGAAGTCAAATGTCTTGTTTTGTGTAAATGTGCGTGCGTGTTTGTAAGTCTGAGACAGTACAGTGGAATGATTGTTAGAGTAGAGTTAGTAAGTGTTTTGGTAAGTTTAAAAAAAGCGGACTGAGGAGAGGATGTAAAGCCGAACGGAGTGAAGTGGGTGAGAAGTGATGGAGATGAAGAGTCAGGTCACGTCAGGAAGAACCACGGAACCGTTTACGAGTCCCTGTCATTGGACAAGGGAGTTGAAAGACTCAAAGTCCTATACTAATCATTCCCCAGTCCTTTTCTAAACACGTTCCTACCTGATTGAAAGGACACACAGTCACACAATCTCTCAAAACTCAAATCTCTTCACCACTTGAATTACAAAATATATCTTCTTCCATCCAAAAAAAAAAATATTATAAAAAACTTGGATTTTTTCCATATGAATTTTTATTTCTCTAGGAGAAAGTAAAAATAGTCCTGAGGCGACAGAGTCCCATTTTAAATCAAATCTTGGAAGGGGAAGTTTTTGTAGAAAGACACAGGAGTCAGTGGTTGAAAAATGTAAAGAGAAAGTAGAGAAATTTCTCATTCCCTTCAGAACCTAATTGAATTAGGTTAGAAATTGATGAAAATGAATGAGGAAAGTTATGATAGGGACTCAGAGTCTGGTTCCATGACACCCCAAATCTAAATCTGTCCCTAACACCAACTTCGCCTTTCGAATAATAACGAAGAAGGAGAGAGTACGGAGAAACTTTACTTATTTCAACCCCAATCTAAATAATTTTTACAATTCAGAATTATACCATGTGACAGAAATTTTTAAGTTCATCCTTTCTCCATTTTTTTTTTTTTTTTTCTTTTTCAGAAATAAACAACCTAAATCAACCTAGTACTATAGACTCATGCTAAGGCAAGAAGTGAAGTAAGTAGGTTTAAAAAAATTCTTGGGATTTAGGATTTTTAGGCAACTATTAGAAGATAATAAATAATCTCTGTGTTATTTCTTTAGGTTGTAGCTAGATAGTTGAAAAAGAACGCCAAATTATTTTTTGAAATTAGTTAACTTTCTATGTACTAAATACACAGATTTCGTTCTATATGTAACAAAATATGATGTCTTTGGTATGTAACTTTAACCTATTATTTTTTTTTAATTTCACACGCACTTACATCAAGTTTCGTTGTAAGATGCAAAGGAGAAAATATAAAATGAATAATATTGATCACCCTGTAGAAAATAATACCGAGAATATTCAATACATAAGATCAAATCTTTCTCTTTAGGTCTTTCAATTACGATACCATATTCTACCATCAAGAAAATCAAATTCAACCAATCAAATTTGAATATTTAAATTATATTTCAATGTTATTCTGTCTGGATTTAAATTATCATATTTATTCTATTTAAAATCTCAGATTCTTTTTAATTTCGCCAAAATTTCGTGCGGGTAGAATTAGAGGTGTGGGTTACAATAGAAGTTACAATAGACTCTAATTTAAAAAAAAAAATAAATTTTTACGTAACTTTAGTCTGAAAAATTGTTAAATTATTTTTTTTTAATAATATAAATAACCAGTTTACACTGTTTGTTTAAATATCTTTGAAATATGGAGCAAAAAATTTAAAAATAAATTACGCTATTTAAATTTTTTTTGAGTCATTTTTCTAATTATTGAAAGAACCGGTATAAATCATGTACAGGGTGTTCTACATTTTTTTACCCCTATTCTCNAGAGGTGTGGGTTACAATAGAAGTTACAATAGACTCTAATTTAAAAAAAAAAAAAATTTTTACGTAACTTTAGTCTGAAAAATTGTTAAATTATTTTTTTTTAATAATATAAATAACCAGTTTACACTGTTTGTTTAAATATCTTTGAAATATGGAGCAAAAAATTTAAAAATAAATTACGCTATTTAAATTTTTTTTGAGTCATTTTTCTAATTATTGAAAGAACCGGTATAAATCATGTACAGGGTGTTCTACATTTTTTTACCCCTATTCTCTCTCTCATTTCCTTTGTCATGCTCTTAAGACATAAAATTTGGAAGAACTTGTACACTACTGTAATTTATTAAAAGAAATTAAAGAAAATATACACCATTATATAAATTTTGAAAAAAAAAAAAAAAAAAAAAAAAATCTGTAAATGCGAAATTGGGATTGGGAATAAAGATGTGATAGGTAGGGATTTAAGTTTGAAAATTCCCACCCTTTGGACGATATGCCTAAGTCTGAAGAAATAGAAGATGAAATTGAGAAGTATTTGTGAATAGTTGGTTCTTCATCTCCTGACTACGTTTGTCTCTATCAATCATAATTTGTTAGGTTTAGACATGACAGGGTCTAGAAGTCTCTAGTCTCCTCGTCGGAGTTTGGCGGACTCCTTGGAGGGAAATCCAAACTTTTCAATTCCATCGAGAAAGTCATCATCATTGGAGGAGTATAGGAAAGAAAAAAAAAATCCTAGAAACTTTTTTCTACCTTTATTAAATTAAAAGACTAAATCCAAATAAGTCCATTTCTTCCTAGAATCTTCATCCCTTCAGCCACTTTCCTTCGATGGGACTGTCACACTCAATTAAATCCTACCGACAAAAAAAAATCTCATAATAAGATATATCACGTCTTTTCAAATAATACCATTTCCAATACCAATCTCTGTATTCTTAAGAGAAAAAAAAATAATAAATAAAATTGATACAAAAAGACAATGAAATTTAAAAACTTTCTCCAAAAAAAGAAGAAAAAAAAAACAGAAGTGACTCGGAAGGACGGTTTAGATAGAAACTACAAAGTAATTCTCAAATTTTGACAGTGAAAGGGGGGTGTCAAACATAAAAACAAACGTGACATGACTGATAGAGAAATAAGTTTGGCGGATTGTACTAATGTAGTAGTAGTAAGATCCATTTTGAAACCAAAAATTCCCGCACTTTTTTTTTTATCACTACCGACATGGAGTCTGTGAGAAAGGTCTTATTAGTGTAGAAATGTTGATTATGACAATGAAACGGGTCCTGAATTGAAAATTTCATTTTATATAGAAAATTTTAGTAAAGAGTAAGAAGAACCAATTGTAAACACAAATACAAACTAGACACAAACTGTCACCCACAACCACCGAAGCGGGAAACACGATTTTACAAAATACTCCTTGTATCATTTGACTCACAATCTCATTCCCTTCTTATTAGTACAGTCTAATCAGAATAATTTTAGATAGACTAAAATTAGAATAAATATATTTTCAAATTATTACAAAAGGCATTTTGAGTTTGATTACTTTCCACTACTTTCATTTAATTTATCATTAAAAGAGAGAGAAGAAAAAACAGATTTAAAAAATAAAAAAGAAGTTTGAATGTAATAGGTAGTTAGTTATTGTTTACAATCGGTATTAAAATTTTGATTCATTTTTCGAAAATTAAGTACTAACCTTCAGCTATTTTAGTACATAATAGGAAATTTTTAGTTGGAAAATCTACAGTTGGTAAAAATTACTTTTTGAAAATCATGCGGTTACGACAAAGGGTGTAAAAAAAGTGGAGTCCAATATATCTTAGTAGACTAGTGTATTGACTAAATTAGGCCCCTAACGGTGTGTGGTACGATAACATAACGATTTTCATAGAGCATAAAACCATACGAAAAAATTGGCGGAAAAAATTGCAGTGTTGCAATTTTTTAAATTTTCATATTGTTTACATCTACACTATAAACTTTGCTAAGCGTTTTATATAGCATACATAATAAGACAAGTAAGATTTGACAACAATGGAAAGTGTTAGGCTACCTCACTCGTGCCGTTACATACGTTGTAATATGCTAACCTCACAAGCGTAGTTGTACTAGCGCAGCCCAAATTTTCTAAACATCTAAACAATTTTCTTGTTCCACTAAAATTTACCCACAGCCCCGTGGATGAGGCTTGAAGGAAATGGTTTTTGGCAAAGATTATGGAAATCCCATTCCAAGTCGAACTGCATTAGCATCGTAAAACTGCCGTTTTACGATAAATAATAATATTTCTTCGTAGGGTGCCCAGCATAAAGGTTTTATGATTCCTCACTATGCTAAGTCCGCGCAGGGATATACGAGCTTCAAGCAGTTTTTTCAGGTTTTTTTGACGCCTTTGGGGCTCTACTTTTAGACTAGGTTCACATAAGAAGTACGTTCGTGTCGCGCGCATTATATATCAAACAGCAAGATGCACGCGTTTTTTGAAACGCTGTGAGCAACTTTTCTTATCAGCCAGAAAAATTTCAGAGCAGCCTCCCTAGAACCAGTTTTTGATGCGTGGATTAAAAAAAAAATCGCGCGTCTCATTCGTTTTTGATTGGTACTGACGATAGGTACTGAATAAATAAAAAAGAAGCGTTTTGCTACCTCTACCGAGTAACTTTCTGGTTTCAAATTTTTGCTTAAGTGGCAAATCACTTTTCCTACTAGAATGTTACTTCAGGGAACTTCCTGTCTGGCAGGAAGTCGCTAACAGAAAATCGCTTCATGTTCATATGTAAGAGTTTGAGTAAGGTTTTATAAACTTTATAAGAAGACAATACCGTCAACTATAACTTTTTTATAACTTTTATAAACTCTATAAACTTTGACTTGCCTCACATAACTGAAAAGTGACGTAATTATTTTTTTTTATAAATTCTACAACTTTTATTTATATAATATATAAATATATATAAACTTTAGAATAGATTATCAACACCAACTGCCTAATAAGTTGTCAACTTACTTCTGAATCTAATTTGCGGAAAACTACTAGCGAGTATCCGTAGTTCTGAATTAGTTGTCTTGGGTACATCGTCTGTCTGTAAATGAATTATAAAAAAAATTTTTTAATAATTTCTAGTTAATTAGTGTTTAATTATTATAGTTAGGGCCTGACGTAAGTTACGTCCGAGCCTAAAATTCCCCTTGGAACATAAAAAGTTGAATAAATTGTTTGTAAAAGATATTTTTTGTAATTGATGGAATAGTTTTGTGGTAAATATGATGATGTGATAATGGAAGAAAGGCTCTTTTCCCCATATCCGCCCGTCGTCCATCAAATACATAAAAATTGAATAGTTAGGGCGGGAGAAAAGTTTTTTATGAGGAATAACTTGGTATAATTCATTTGTCTCGTCTCCATTGAAAACTTACGCGGATCATAATGGAAACGGCAACTACTCCGTTCGGCTTGAGTTGTGCTTCGGATAAGTTAGTGTAGAGTTCGACGTTGAAACCATAAAGTTGCAGCTGTAAAAACAATAAACTTGAATTTAATTTACAATCCTCAACATTAACTTTTTCTCCTTTCCATGTCTAGGGGGAAATTCAATCATTGAGTCCTCAAAGATGAAGGAGTACGCAGTCGACCAGTCTCAACCAATAACATTCCTTTTCAAAATATATACTTTCTTTTTATTAATTTCAAACTAAAAACATTCGACAAACTCAACAAACTCTGACCCCGAGAGATTTTTTAAATAAATTTTAACGCTACAACAACTTTTACTTGAATCTAATTATCATAAACAAAAAAAATACAAAACCTAATAGGTACTTGATGTCCATCATAGTCTAGTCCTAATCAAAACAGTTTTTGTTATTCTTTTGAAAAAGTTATAATATTTATGAAAATGAGACCCTTCTTACGAAAACAGACCTTCTTTAATTTATAAATTTTTCCAATATTTATAAGACTTTTATAGTAAGATGCATAAGCTTCAATAATGATCACGTCACCATTCAGAATGACGCCAATTGTGCTTATAAAATCTTTATAAAAATTTTTTTTATAAACTTTATAAAGTTTGAAAAGAATCTAAACTCGTAACTATTTTTTATACAACTTTTTATGTGGACGTCAAAGTGACGTTGGTTTTAATCTATAAAATTCATAAGTTTTATAAACTTTGAAATTGATTTGAACGAAAAGTGTCTAATAATGAGTAATAAATATAAGAAGTTCCATTTATAAAAATTAGAACAGCAATTAAGATGAAATAGAAAAAAAGATGTTGAACAAATTTTAATCAAAAGTAGCTCCACATAACTAATAACTTTTAATGTTTTCAATGTATTCATTGACACTTCGGACCGGTAATTGTTGCAGGCGCACAACAAATCGCCGTCGACAATTCTTGTCGGCGCACGACAGCTCACCGCCATAAAAAACTCTAATAAGACAAAAACAACTCGTGTGATTCGTAAAAAAATTCCTTATGAAACGCTTAGCAACCTGATGTTAAAAAAAAATTTAATTTAACCCGCTAATTTTTTTTTTTTTAATTTTCTTCCTCAGAATCAAGAATTTCTAGCAAGTTGTAAATAAATTGTGAGAGAATGTTTATATATTCCTTACCTCTGCAGGGAAAGGGAGGCTGTCAATGAGGTGTTCAGAACCTAATAAATCTTCAGGACCGTAGTGAACATAGAGTTCCTCGAACTGGTACCTATATGTCAACGGTCCACCAGAAATGTTGACACGAGCACCTCTGTCCGAAGTGAACAGTACAGTTTGTCCAGTATTTCGAACTGTTCCGCTAATCTAAAAAAAAAATAAATATATATGGCAAACATGATTGGATACGTACATAAAAATGTATGAATTATTTTTCTCTTTCTCTCTCGACGTAGTTGACGTCCGGACACTCTTTGAGGATTTTATATCTCCTTCGTCAACCCACCGCGCCATTATTTTCCAAAAAAAAAAAAAAACAAAAAAAAAACAAAAAAAACTAACTCCATCTTGTAATATTTTGTTGTCCCGGAGTGATATATCAATAAAGTGTAATCTTAGAAAGTTAACCTACTGGATCCTATCCATTCATATTGGTTTATTCTCTCTCTCACCATGGGGAAAGGGTAGAGAATTGGATTTCCCGCTTCCTGCCCACTACCCTTCTTTCTTGAAAACAACTTTCACTTATTTCGTTACTTTCTGCTTTCTCTTCATTCGTAGGATTCCATTATGATTAGAATTGGTCCGGACAGACTCTCCCTGGACACCCGGAGTGTGTCTGACAAAGTCCGTGACGAGAATATACGCTGACAAGTTTATCAAGGGTTAGACATCCTCATAACTCTTAACTCTCTCATGACTCCTCCGAGTGTCAAGAGGTTCAAAATCCAACCAACATCACCTCACAACACTTACTTTTTTTTTTTTTTTTTTTTTTTTTTTTTTTTTTTTTTTTTTNGGTTAGGCTACTGATTGACAGGTGTGGGTGAAGAGGGAATAAATTCGATAGCAATTATTTCCAAGTGTAAATAAAAGTGTTGAGGCGGGAAGAGGAACGGTCCTTAGAGAATCAATTGATAGGGTTTGGGACTCTATGCCAGAAAATCCTATGAAAAAGTAAATAAAGAGAAATAGACACATTACATCTCCTGAAAATATCTATTTAACACTCATAATACACTTTTTTTTTTACCCAACAAAACTTTCTCTTTCTATTCTGTAATTCACTTTCCGGATGAAAAAAAAAAAAAAAAACTGGGAAAATGTGATTGTGAAGGGAGTCTTGTCAACTGCTGGTTCCCTGGAATCAAAAATCTAAAGTCCCTACCACCGTCTTGTTCACATTCTTTTGTGTCCTTATCCCTCCTTCTTTAGATCTAAGCATTGCGTTTTACTAAAAACAAACTTACCTGTCGTAGCCTCAGGGTTAACAAAACTAAAAAATACCTATTTTTACGAAACCTAACTTAAATTATTGAAAAAAAAAAACATACACACAGAAACAGGGACTGAAGTAGGCGGACTAAATATTAAATATTTGTATAAAATTGAAAGATCCTATAACAATCTTTAGATCCTACATATTTTGAAGATACAAGTTTCATATTAGTGGGATTTTTAGATCTAACTCTCTTTCTCTCTTCTCTCTCTCTCTCTCTCTTGAAAAAACTACAGTATGTCTCCAATCCTTAACTCCTTCATCTAGATGTTAGTAAAAAATGGTATAAATTGTGTATAATTGGATGAGATTTTATGTCGGGAGTGTGTAACCATTTGGTCCACGACAGATCATGTTTGAAAGAGAGAAAAAAAACAATGTAAAGTCCAAGAGAAAGTTGGATGTATATCCTTTTAAGAGGTTCTAAAGGAGAGTGAGTTAGCCGTTCCCATGGGATCTCTTTGCCTTTTTACTACTGGAGGGACTTTCTCTAGTCATTTACCACTCTTTTTCGACCACGCTGCTTCCCACATCAACACATTCCACTCAAGTATTCCAACAAAAAAAGGTGTAGAAGACTTTAGCTACTATCTAGCCTCCGATTTACTTTCTTCAATCATTTATTACGAGAAGCAAATAAAGAACGGACGGGATTGTAATTGTAAATCCACAAAAAAAAAACCTATTGTTAGTCTTTCAATTCTTATCCCTAATCTACAGAGTGAGTGGGCCAAGTCTCTCCATCCTTAGACTATACTGTCATCAAAACAAATATGTTTGAAAAGGAGTTGGTGAAGTTATAAGAGTGAGAATCAAAACAAGAGTTTTATATTTACAGGACTTGGTGTGTATTGAAAAATAATCAAAACTAAAAAAAAAATACATATTTATATACAGAGTGGAAAGTTTAGTCGGAAACATTGTCACCCGGCCTTCCCCCATTTTACACATCCCAATCACAATAAATGGGCATACAATTTGCGTAGTATTATTAGATGTAAGCCAAATTCAATTTAAAACACATAAATGAATGACTTAGAATGGAAACGAAATGATTCTAGTGAATCATTTGTTCGAAATGCCCTCCGTCCATAATTAGGTAATGATTGAGTCTGTTGTAAAATTTTGCCCTTACATTTTGAAGCATTTGTGGATAGTTGTTGACATGATCAACAAACGAGCTGTCGCGGGATGTGCATTGTACCGATCCATCAGTTGTTGGTAAGTGGGGTTAGGATATCGGTACAAATATTTTATTACAATTAGTCTAAGCCGGTGTGGTAATCCTATTTTTAAACAAAAAATTAATACAAACTTTTCACTTAAAACACAATGGGATGTTTTATTTAACTTTTCTACAATTACTTAAATTTTTTATAAGATGATTTTAAATAAAGATTTACATTTCACACCTTTTAGATTTGGGCATTCACGTATCAAATCCGATAATCAAAAAAGTCTACAAGTTCGCAACTAGTAATACTTTATCATTTTATAATCTTCATTTTTAATGAAACCAGCNAGATTTACATTTCACACCTTTGAGATTTGGGCATTCACGTATCAAATCCGATAATCAAAAAAGTCTACAAGTTCGCAACTAGTAATACTTTATCATTTTATAATCTTCATTTTTAATGAAACCAGCGCAAAATCCATGTTGCCCATATNATTTTATAATCTTCATTTTTAATGAAACCAGCGCAAAATCCATGTTGCCCATATTTGAAATGGGTGGGAGGGAAGAAGCTCAGGTGTCAGTGTTTCCGACTAAACTTTCCACTCTGTATATATTATATAAATTTGATTAGCTAACTTCACTATTGGTTGGTTTAGAATTGCCGGCAACTCTAAACTCAAATTTTTCACATTTCAGTAAATAAAAAGCATGGTGAAAGAGTGGAGGATATGAACTCAATCACCCTGTACATTTCAACTATACCCATTACCAACAAAAAAAAAAAAAAAATAGTGGTGATGCGGTAGGTTATACCCGTGTGGTTGAAATGTATTGAAATTGAAGAGAAATTACATATTAGAGATTTGAGTAGAAATGGTTAGTGGTTGTAATTTTTGATGGTAACCTCTTGTAGATTTCTGTTTGAATAGTAGTTTGTGAAGATGGAGTGGAATGGTACTCTATGGATTTTTTTTATTATGAACTAAAAGTCCTCTCGTTTCCATTTGAAATGATGATTTATGAGGTGAAGAGAAGTTTGGAAAACCCGAAAGTCCTTTTAAGTAATGTCTACAAGTCATAATGGCTACCCATCTATTACGTCCCTTGATCCTTTGATAGAAACTACAGATTACTCTACTTATGGAGATTTCAAATTTACGCGCTCTCACTCGACAACCCAGGGAGTATAAAAACAATGAATGAGGTGTCGTTAGTGAAAGTAAAAAAAAAAAAAAAAAAATTCCTTTTCAACTGACATAAAAATCCATGTTAAAATTCAATGAGGTGTGTCATAAAACTTTCTCCTTTTTNAAAAAAAAAAAAAAAAAAAAAAAAAAAGGACTAACGTGAATGTCTCCAAACAAGTTTTATTCTATTTTATCGTTTGACTCTACAGAATGGTTAGTATTATTTTGTCCACTCATTTTCATTCTAGCTCCACCCATTTTATATTATCACTGAGGTAAATTGAGAAAAAAAAAATTTTTTTTTTTCTTTTTTCTTTTTTTTGGGGGGTTTTAATTGAAAAATCAAGCTAGAAGTACTTGGGTAGCTCTTTTGATGTGAGAAAGAGGAAAGTAGAGACAAAGGGATGAAAAGAGAAAATACAATATTCATAATCGTAAAAAGTGAAAGTGAAAGTCTTAGTCTTTAGTCTTAAGTCTTAAGTCTTAGTCTTAGTANATGAAAAGAGAAAATACAATATTCATAATCGTAAAAAGTGAAAGTGAAAGTCTTAGTCTTTAGTCTTAAGTCTTAGTCTTAGTCTTAGTATTAGTCTTAGTCTTAGGGTTGTTGGGGGTAAGATGAAGTCATTAGATGTCTCCAGAGAGAACAATTAGTCTCATACGTTCTATTGAGGGGTTATGTAGTATTTTATGGTCAGTTGTGATTGGTTGTTTGGACGACGGAGAAACTAAGAGGGTGAAAGGAGACTCACATACTTTCACTTTCTTTTGGCAAAGACTCAGGAAAAAAAAAATTTTTTTTTGGGGTATTTTTTTTTTTTTTTTTTGGTTTCTCTACTTGGCTAGCCATGAATCTCTGCTCTCTCGTCCATATTTATTATTGCATGGTTCAAATCCTGACAGTAAAAGTTTTCTTTTATCGGAGAAAGTAAGTTGAAATGGAGATGAGTCTGATAAGAGAACAATGTAAGATAGAAACCTTAGAGAATGACTCCCATCAAAGTTCACAACTTCCGGTTTTTCCAAACTCTCTCCAAGTATATAGAAGAAGGATGAGTGTATATAGTATAATATAAACTATCATTTTTCTTCTCAAGGACTTTTCTTACCGTCTTCGTCAGAATCTAATGAACATTTTAAATTTCTAACCATTTCAAAAAAATTTTATGGATAATTGAAATTTCTTGATATCAGTATCAGTATCAGTATCAAATTTTTCATGTTCAGATGTAAAAATTTGACAAGTTGAAAGTTATGTAATAATTATTTTAAGAAATGAATTAGATAAGAGTCCGTTGGTACACATAGGTGATGATTTGTTTTTTTTTGGTTCTAATGAGTCTAACAGATCTCGAGGGGCCAGGATGTCGGGGAGCAAAAAAAAAAAAAAAAAAAAAAAAAANATACAAAGCCTTTTCATATGCTTTCTCCGCCTGTCTTTGGATTAGTTCCATGACTCATGATGGTCAATTTATATAAAAAGTTAAATCAAAACAAAAGATTTTTAATTTGTCTTATTTTTTTTTTATATAAACTATTTGCAAAAATTGTCAAAAAAGTTGAGTTTTTTTTTGTCATTCTGTGCAAATGGGTTCTCCCAGAACCCAATGTATTAACAAACAAAATTTTATTTTTTATTTATTTTTATTTTTTTTTACCTAATGTTGATAGTTGATGTGGGTTAATTTGAAGGATTTTTTATTTTTTTTTTATCGTATTATCTATACACATAATTTTTCAATTTCAAAATTTATAATTATTCTCGCCCTGATAAATTTACTATTTCAGGATGAGCTTATAGTGAAAGTGAGGAAAACTCTTACAGTTTTATATTTGAAACTTACTGTATATTGAAAAAAATTTATTTTTTTATTTTGTGCTAAATAAGACAAAATGAGTGTTATAAAAAGCTGACAAAATGCCAGCTTTTGGTTTTTAGTTAGTGAAAACAGTTGTTAAAATCAAATACTTTAAAAAAAAGTTGAAAAAAAAAAAAAAAAAATTCAGGAAAGAAACTGACAAGAGAAAGTTGCTGAATAGAAAGTAAAGCATAAGTTGAAGGAACAATGGGGATAATGAGGTGGATCAAGTGTTTAAAAACTTTACAAAATGGTCTTTTTTTTTTTATCTCTGTGATAAAAAAATAAAGTTTTTTTTTTTGGTACTTTTTTTTTCAGGTGTCTGCATTTTGTGACAGATTCTAATGAGACAGGTGAGGAGAAAGTCAGGTGATACAAATTCCAAAAGTCAACAATGTATTTTCTTGTCTTGATTTCTTAGTGGTTGAGATAATAGTTGTCAGAGAGTGGGGATAAAATGACAACGAAAGAAAAAAAAAACACAAAGAAATTTGAAAATGTAAAAAATGTAAAAAAAAAAAAAAAAAAAAAAATTTATAAAAGTTTCTCGACAACTTTCTCTTGTTTTACAACCGTTTGAAAAGACCCGTCTAAAGGCACTATGATGATCTTCACAAAAACACAAACACATCTTTCCCCATAATAGACTTCCCAAGACCCAACTTTCTCCATAGAGTAAAAAAAAAAAAAAAAAAAAACTTTCTCAACTTTTCCATTACCATGCAAAATACGGTCATAGTGGATTTTCTGCTTAAGTGATTTTGAGACAAAGGGCAGAGATTGGTCATCTGATTAGAAATTTCTAAGAGAAACGGAAGGATCAGCAGTCTCAGAGTCTCACAAATCACGACCACCCAAAGACTTTTACCATAAAAAAAAAAAGTTTTCACTTTCACAGGAATGAAAGTGGAGATGGTTTGCATAGATTGGGATTTTGGGAAGAGAAAATCTCGATTGAACTTTACTACTATACTTTCTCTCCGTTTGTCTCCAAAAAAAAAAAAAAAAAAAAAAAAAAGGAATAAGACTTCTTGAAATAACTTTTTTTTTTCTAAAGAAACTGAAAAAGAGAAAGCTTTTTGGATTCAATTTTAATTCTCTAAATGTAGGAAATATTTTATTGCTTCACCACTTCTATTGAAAGAAAAAAAAAAATTGAGATAGTTTTCTTATAGTGTTCTTTAGTGAAGATGTTGGAAAGTTTTCTTTATGTTATTTCAATCAGTGAGAAGCTTTAGTAGTGGTGAAAGTGTAAGTGCATGGAAATTTTTTTTTTTTTTTGGGTGTAGTTCCAAAGGGTTGAAGACAGGTCATGTTGTGGCAGAGACATGGGACTAGAGAAAACCTGCCTGTCACTCACACCAAGTCACTAAGGTTCGTCTTTTTTTTTTTTTTTTAAAAAATTTTTTTTTTTTTTTTTTTTTTTGAAAATGATAGTCCCGGAAGAGAAAAAAATGTAAAGGGAAATGTTCAAAGTTTCCGCCTCTCTCTCTGTACTTTCTCTTTTTATGTTAACTCTCAGTACTTTGACTCTATTTTTGCAAGTCAACAACTCACTCTCATTCAATTTATTCACAATGTCTTTATAGTCTTTAACACTAGTATATATGAGAATAAATAGAATCAAAACAAAAATAAAATTATACACTTCCTGACCAAAATTGTATTAAAAAAAATTTTTTTTTTTTTGTAACTTTTGTTTACCTTTTTAAAAAAGAAAAAAAAAAGAAAAATGATTAAAAGACAGACGGACACATGAGTCATATTATCCCATCCAGCTTCACTATACAAGTACATCAAACCATTACAAGTACATCAACATCAATAACATCAAGAAAAAAAAAAAATTTTTTTTTTTAAAGTGTTATATTTTTTTATAAGAAAATATTAAATTTTGAAAAACTGTATGCAAAAATTTCATTATTTTTATTATTTTTTTTTTCTTTTTTTTTTTCCTTTCTTTGAGTGAAAGTGTGAAGCGTGAAGTGGTGGTGGGTCCTTGAATGCGATCCTTCTGAATCCCTTCCCCTCCAACTAATCTCAAAGCTTTCTCTGTGTAAACATCCCAAATTCTTTCCTTTCTTACTCCCTTCTCTAGTCAACTAAATTACTTAGTTCAAAAAAAAAATAATACCGATTTTCTGAGACTAGACAGAAGGGAAGGCGAGACGGAGAAAACGATATCCACTGATAGGGACTCATAAAACCCGCCGAAAAGAGGACCAGTAGAAACCAAAGGGACTCAGTGGACCCGAAACAGAGAGAAAAAAAAAAAAAAAACTTTGAATCTGGGAACACCCCGTTTCTTTGAACAGTTGAGACAGACACTGGCTCAGTGCCAAAGACAAAATCCACCAAAAGCAGAAGAAAGCTCAACTTTCTCCAACTTACAACTAGGAGATGATGCCAAAATTTTTATACGGAGAAATTCAAAGGGATAAAACATTGTACACAATGTTTACTCATCCACTTCCGGTTATACAAATACTAAACTAAATAATTAAAATTAACAGTTCAACATATTAGAATTCTCTCAATTTTTTTGAAAAATATAAAAAATAAAAAAAATTTTTTTTTTTTTTTTTTTTAGTTTTTGAGTCTTGTTTTTTGTTTTTTTTTTTTTTTTTTTTTTTTTTTTTTTTTTTTTGTACAGATTTTGGTAAATTGGAAAAATGTCTTTAGCACTTTACATTCTTTAACTTTCTCCCTGATAAATATGTAAAAGTGCATTATGATCTCATTTGAGCCTATTTTCCTATAGACTCGTGTTATCTTCAAGAGAAAATATCCTTTGTGTCTGTCATTTTCATAACTCTGACAAGAGTTAGGAAAGAAGTAAAAAAAAAATTTTTTTTTTTTAAAAAAAAAAAAAAAAAAAAAAAGAATGCTCCTCATAATTTCCATTTTTATTATTATTGAATCATAAGTCATGAAGGAGGAGCGGAGAAAGTTGTAAGATAGTATCAATGTTTTGAAATTCCCTCAACGTATTTCCTATATAAACAGAGCTAATTTACTCTCCAATTTTCAGAGAAAAAAAAATTATTTTTTTTTTCGAATCTCATATTTCCATTTATGAGGATGACTGTGACAACAGGCGCTTCTCCATAAATTTCCGTCTTATAGGGTGTCTACAGTTTTTATTTTTTGTTATGCTTTCTCAAAAAAAAAATTTTTTTTTGAGACTCAATTTATACTAACTATGTATGTATAAGTGAGGAGAGAAAAAAAAAAGTTAAAGACAATTTTTATCAGTATAAATGTATTCTGTATACTCTGTATGGTGAACTGATGGTGTCTTTGAGAGGGCAACAAAATTCAAAATTTCTACATTATCGAATCTTTCCTGATATTGATTAAAAAAAAAGTCAGTTTTTTTTTTAAAAAGTTGGTAAGATCTTAAATATTAAACAAAATTAGACTGATAAACGGTATAATCTGATTGAGTGAAAAAGTTAGAATTACTTTATAATCTTTTCAGTTATAAAACATGGGTAGGGGGAGGGAGGAATTGGTGATAATTATGTAGGATGTTATAAATTTTTAAGTTATTTACACCCAAGAATACAAGTTTTTGATATTAATTTTCTATAAGTAAAGATTTTTATTGAAAAAAAAAAGTAGTAAATGGATAAAGAATTTTAAGGGGAGGTAAAAAAAAAAGTATGAAATGATGGATGAGTTTGTCGGGTATTTGTAAAGTGTAGACACCCTGTATTATTCAAATGTATAAAAATGACTTACGGACTGCTTGTCGATGTGTATGGGGCGAAGTTGAGGGTCATAAAGGAGTCTGGAAGGCTCAATGTTGATGGGAGACTGGCGCCGGCCTTTGCTACAGAGATTCCACTGTGGATTGAGCAAACCCCAAAATGCTGGTCCTGCAAAATAAAAAATAAAAAAATATTAAGATAGAAATACTGAGAAAAAAAAATATAGGATGACGTTCCGATACCGCAAGTTTGGTTCGAAACTTTCTCTTTCCATTTTTCTCCATTTCATTTACGACTATTACAAAGTCAGTTTACAAATCCCTCCTAAACTTATTCATAAAAATAATCAAGCCGAAAGCATCATAAGAACTCTCCAAACATTCAATTATATGACTACTTACTAAAATTCCCACAAAATTTTCAACATAAATTGTTATTAGGATGATTCAGAAGAAAATAATAAGTTGTTTTAAAAAGTAACAACTTTCGCCCCATTAAGGGGCTCTACAGAAATGCGCTCTCCAACATCAACAAATCCCACCCTACCCTCATTCTTTTTTTACTCAATCTTAATTTTTATTAGTCCTGGCCTTGGAGTATGGACTATTCCTTATCAACAACAAATCAGGTGCACAACTCTAGTCTTATTCAAAATTTTAAAAAGTATTAAATTTTATAAAGCATTTTCTTAAAACAAAATTGATCTTTTGATTAATTCATTGCTACAAATACTCAAATACTCAAATATTCTTTTCTCTCTCTCTCTCTTTTGTCAATTACATTGTTGTCGATGAATGGAATAACCTTTAATCATATATTCTGCTCGACTAATTGCGAGAATGAGTAGTATTTTTTTTTTTTTCATCACCCCGCGTTTTTTGAAATGGTTGGAATGAATGGATAAAAAAAATTTTTTTCAAATTTCATCCGCCTTTTTGTTGAGAGCAGGTGAAAGGAGAACATGGGGAAGGGGATGATGGAGAAAGTTCTATTTATTCTATTTGAGCAATTTGTATAAAGAAAAAATNGGGGGGGGGGGGGGAGTTGATGACGACAGGCGGTGGTTCACCTGTTGTGGCCATGGCCACCACCCAGCCAACCAATCCACTTCATCCGCTCTCAGGAAGTGATGAATGGGAGCGAACCCGCAACCTCAAAGATTTATGCAAACGAGAAAGTTGGAAATCAAAAAAAAAAAAAAATCAGACCGTGAAGGTTTATCGAAAAACTTTTGTCGCTAATGGTTCATCACAAGTCAATTTCAAATCTTATTACATGATCATAAAACAAATTTTGAAATTTTTGAATCTTTAAACTTACCATTAATTAAGTATTATTTTAACAAATAAAAATAACACAATCTGCCCCTGATATATGAAGGGAAAATTGATACAAAATATGTGAAATTATTTTCCGTATGAAATTAAAATCTATAAATGATGGTACTCTTGTGATACTATGCCCGGTAATATTTGAATTTTGGAATGGATTGTCACAGTTATAATGGTGAAAGCGTATAAGATGAGCGTCCCAATGGACGGACTCCGTGCGTTTTCTAATCATGATGGATGGGATTCTTATTATTCCACTGAGATCTCTCCAATTAATTTCCCACCACTCATCAATGTTTGATTTACGATGATTTTTTTTTTCTTCCCGCTTTGGCTCATCTCATCGTTTTTCTTTGGTTGGGGATTGAGAGACTTTTCGTCTTGGGAGGTCCACATCATCATCACCACCATCAAACACCATTATCTCCTTACACCTCAATGGACACAAGGCCAATGATTCAGAATCAATATTTCCCGCCTCACTCACCTCCACCTCAGTTGGGCAAGTTTTTGCCAAGAAAATCAAATTACTGAAACATGGCGTAGTTTTCCACACAATTTGAGGGGAGTAATGGTGTATTTTTTAACCCCTCCATACTGGTTTTATGATCATTTTTAAATTTGACGAGATTCAAAGTAACAGAATTTTACTCCGAATCCGATCACAGCATAACCCGACACTCAGAGAGTTTTATTTTTATTTCTAAGAATTTTTTTTAACAAAAAAAACCTGCGTCTCCTTGCGCACAAGAGAAAGAAGCTACTATTGTTTAGGTTTGTTCTTAGGTTTATAATTTCATTAGTGTTTTTTTTAATATAGAAGTTTTAGTGAAAAATTTCCTAGCGTTTTCGACGGTCGGGCTATATTCCAATCCCAGTCGGGTTAGAAATCACTTATCTTCACTCTGGTTTGGATTTTGACAAAATTAATACTAAAAGTTTCAAAAATATGTAGTGTTGTACAAAACTATTTTATCATAAAAAAAGNATATGTAGTGTTGTACAAAACTATTTTATCATAAAAAAAGGTTATTATTAAATTCCACAACTTTTAATCATTATGAGAATTATTGAACCTAAAACGAGTTAGGATTCAAAATGCCCATCTACGAGGGTGTGTAAAATAAAATATTCAAAGGTAGGCAGTTTTAGTAACAAATTTATTTTAAAATCCTTATGGATTTGGGATTTATCCCGTTTTCAAAATTACAAACTCTCTACCATAAAAAAAATATCAAAATGTGGGAATAAGTGACGCGTTTCATCACAATGTTATTACAAGTCGTTGAGAAACTTAAATTGATTGGACAGTATTTCCTCGTACACTTTGAGTCTGATGAGTCTTAGAAATGTTCTGCCAGTTGTCATAATAATCAAATTAGAACCTAAAAGGGCATGAGTCAGAAAAACGCATTCAAAACTGCCCGCGTTAGCAAAAAGTTTCCTATTAGTAGATTGTACGTATATGGAAAGAAAATCAAAACCAAGTATTTCTTGTAGGATTGGGGGGAGTCCGCATTAGGACGTATTTAAGTGATGATGAGAATTAGATTTGATTCCTCAAGGCCCAGAAGCATTTTCTTCGAGTTCAAGTCTGCTGAAAGTCCGGGAGAACTCAAACTCCAAGGAAGAAGTGCAACTGGATTAGAGAAATCTTTTGGAGGGAAAAGGAGGTGGAGTAATAAATTTCAAAGAGTCAGAAAACGATCTGTCTCATTAATTTAGAAGAAGAATCATTTCAAAGAGATTATGGTTGAGCAATTGGGAGACAGTGATAAAGGCAAGACTCATTTCGAAATGACAGAGCTCGTCTTACCNAAAAAAAAGAAGACAGAAACCCATCGGTTGATTTTCCATTCCCCCCGTCATGGTTTTTTCCTGGTAAAAAAAAAATGAAGAAGAAAGGTTTCTCAAGTACACGACTCTTAAGCGCTTTTGCCAATCTCAGCACAAAAGAAACTAAAAATGAGAAAATCCTACATAAAAGTTCATTAGGGGAAGAATGGATTATCATATAATAATTTAAAAATGAAGCAATAGGGCCTAAATTTGAAGTTAGCGTTAATATGTTTTTCATAAGAAATATGTTTCAGAAACTTAGGAATGATCACTTAGAACTGAATTAGTTACCTTTTTACTCACGGATAATTTGGAACCCAAAGAAAATGAAAAAAGGTCATTCACCTTATCCACTGGGGTCATTGACCTTTACATTTGTTTTTAGTTTTATGTCATTTTGGTATCTAGTATTTAAAAACTAATTTTGTAAGGTAATATATGGAAAATAAACTGTGGGAGGTTATTGACCTTGAGAAAATCAAGGTGAATGAACTGTAATAGGTGATTGAGCTGTAGAGTTTTAAGATCAATGAACTATGTGAGGTCATTGACCTTCGGAATATCAAAGTCAATGAACTGTGTGAGGTCATTGACCTTTGGAGTATCAAGGTCAGTGAACTGTGTGAGGTCAATGATCTTGAGAGTTTCAAGGTCAATGAACTCAAAAATTCCCACTATTNGAACTGTAATAGGTGATTGAGCTGTAGAGTTTTAAGATCAATGAACTATGTGAGGTCATTGACCTTCGGAATATGAAAGTCAATGAACTGTGTGAGGTCATTGACCTTTGGAGTATGAAGGTCAGTGAACTGTGTGAGGTCAATGATCTTGAGAGTTTCAAGGTCAATGAACTCAAAAATTCCCACTATTNGTCAATGAACTGTGTGAGGTCATTGACCTTTGGAGTATCAAGGTCAGTGAACTGTGTGAGGTCAATGATCTTGAGAGTTTCAAGGTCAATGAACTCAAAAATTCCCACTATTTTTTTTCTTCTCATATTCTAAAAGTCACAGCGGTATTTATTTATGGTGATTCTCACTTTTGGACTTTGAACTAAAATATTTTCTACTTTCACTCCAAATTTGTCTCTCTCAGTATATTGAGTCTTGTTAAGATATTATCGTAAAATGCAAAAAAAAATTGAATATTTGCACAAGGCACCAACGAACGTAATGATGATGGATCTTTGTAAGAAATTCAAAATGACTTGACGTTATTGGAAATTGAAGAACTGCAAGGCTTCTCAACTTTCTTAAGAAAAGTCTTGGACATTGTTTTCCAAAAATCGGATCTATTTCATTCAAACTCTCCCTCCTCTTTTTTTTTCACATAAGTTTTCTACTAAGCTCAGAAAAAAAATAGGGGGAAAATGTGAGACGAAATTTTCTTCTTCATCCACATTTCATCTTTGAACGTTTATTTATTTGCTCATCCTTTGTAAGGAGGGAGAAAAAACGAACGTTTGACCATCTTAGAAGAAAATGGAGAAGAAAAGGATCCATTTCATTTTCTTTTTTTTTTTTCATAAAAATTGAAATCCGGACAGTTTATTTTTTATATTTATTTTTTTAGTTTGGTGTACTCAAAACTTCTTCTGACTCGTGATACTTTTTAAGTTGTTCAGTAGGAAAGGTTTCAGTTGATTCTTTCTAAGGTAATATCTTACATAATCGACGGAGGAAAAAAAAATTTTCTTTTTTAATTTATTTTGGCGCTAAATATTTAAAGACATGATCATAATAAAGCGACCACTTGATCTCTATTTAGCTTAATCTTGAAGTAAAAGAGCCAAGTTTTCTTTATGTTTTGTGTTTTATTGTTATATAATTTGAAATATTTTAAATAAAATCCTAAATATTTTGGTGTTATGTGTAAGTTTTTAGGGTATATTTGGAATTGGAAGTTGTCGATACTTTTGTAAGAACCACAAGACTCGGAGTCGACCAGCACACAGATCCAAATGTCTCCTTCAGCTTGATTTATGGCGCCAAAACTCCAAAACACCCTTTTCGATCATTTGTTTTCAGCCTCAAGATCTACTCCGAACACCAACCCTCCGTAGATAAACTACTACCCAAACCCAACCCAAGGCCATGGTGGGAAATTCAAAATTAGGCGGTTCAACTAACCAATAGTATTAACCTTTCTTAGTTGCCAAAATTTCTTTCTCGAACCTCTTAAAGTATTAGTAGTACGAGTAAACAAACAGTAGTTCATTTCCATAAGATTGGATCCTGGACGGAATATTCAAATTTCAAAACTAAAATATACACTGAGACCTTCAAGTACTCCTTCCTTCAAAGTTATAGGGAAGAAGGAAGGGAAATCAATTTTCTAAGAAACCTAACTATTTAGATATACTCAGGCTCATTCGATATATTATTTCTTATGCATTCTGAATAATATTATAAAAAAGTGAGTTGACATTGCATATTGTTTATGGATTTTTATTATCCAGAGCTGTTATTTGTTTGTTTGTTTTATTTTGCAAAAAAAAAAAAAAAAAAAAAAAAAAATTCAAAAAAAGTAAATAATAATATAGGAAAAAATAGATACTTGCACGACAGGAATCATTTCACAGACATAAAACAATATTTCCCAAAAAAAAAAAAAAAAAAAAAAAAAACTTGAGTTCATAGGTGCTTTTTTTGAGTGTCCAAATTAAAAAAAAAATTTCAACCACTGATACCCGCAAAGTAATATTTTTATTGAAATATATGAAAATACTATCATGAATTAAACATTCTAATCAGGGCTAGTATTTTCGCCGGATGATACACATTTGTCCGGCAACGGGCCGAACTGAACAATTTGGACAATTTTATTTCTTCTAAACGCTAAATCTGCTTTCAAAACCCCTATACTAGCAATTCTGTCATAATATCCCCAGTATTTTCATCATTTCTGCTCGTTGGGACATAATTTCAAGAACGATATCTAAAATTTTGAGTTTATTTAATTTTACAAATTTGAATATTTCAATTATTTTTGGAGTTATAAATAATTATAGAACCCTGGGTACATTAAATGACCACATTTTAATTCAAAGGGATTCAAATTGCATATAGTAACAATAAAATTTAACAAAATATATTGTTATAAGTCATTTTATGTCCATTTTTTTTATTAACAAATTATTGTCTAGATTGTCCACTGTAAGTAATTTTTAAGCCTTCAGATCGTCCGAACGATAGCCGGTCAATTTCATCCTAGTTTAAAAAAAACTTATTAGTTTCTTGTTGTTGTTCCAGAAACATGAGTAGTGGGTAGTGTATTTGATGAGGTTTAGTTAGTAAGAAAGTTGGGATAATATGACTCACTCANGTGGGTTGTGTATTTGATGAGGTTTAGTTAGTAAGAAAGTTTGGATAATATGACTCACTCACTGACACCTCTTGTTTGAATTTGAGAGATGAAAATTATAACGTAAAGTGGCGGAATTGAGGCTGAGTTAGTAGGGATTTGGGTTGGCATTTAAAAAGATTGGATGGGCTGAGAGAGGGAAAGTGTAATAGGGGGATTTAAGGAGCTGATGAAATGGAAATAAATCCCAGTCGGCCAAACTGTCAGTTTGAGATAGTAGAAGCGCTTGGATTTGAAATAACAAGTCGTACAGAGCCCTGGAACTGTCGGATCCGGACCAGAGACAAAGAAATTTATGATAAGATGAGATATAATAAAGACGAAAAACTAGTCTCAAGTATCCCTAGAAAGAATATCCTTTCCAATCCTCATATACTTCCAACATACTTTTCTTAATTCAAACCTCCCGCTTTCCAAATTCGGTCAATGGAGGAGAAAATTACCTCAAAACACTTTCATTTTAGACAATAACAACTCTTCATCACAACAACCTTTCAGAAATTTTCTTTTTAAATAACCTTACAAATATTTTACAACACAATCTGGCAACATTGGACTAGTACTTTCTCACAATTACTCCCCGGTGTTTCTAACCAGCTTCTTAAGCTACTTTGTCAAAACCTACAGTTAGATATAACACAGTTGAACAAAAAAAAATTTTTTTTTTTTTCTTCCTGTCTTCTTTTCCCCTCATCAAGTTGGCGGTAAGAGGCGATGAGTTTAAATCTTTCTTTTACGAAAATGACTCTGTCGTCGTGCTCAGTCAACCTTGGAGTAAAATGAAGACATTCGGACACAATTCGTATGAAAAATGAGTCATAGTGGAATGGAATAATAAGCATCGAATATTCCTCAGTATGTAAAATAGTTGGGCATAATTTCTACATTAAGACGTTACATCCGAGCCAAAAAGTTACTCAAGTGAAAGAGAAAAAAAAATTATTTTTTATTTTCTCTACAGGGTGTACAGAATTTATAGGCTTTTCTTTCCCTGTTATCTTCAGTCCTGATGAAATTTGTCGTGGTGCTTATGAAGGGCGCATAGTTCATAATTTCTTAGTTTTTGAATAAAATACTTTGATTTTTAGTTTTTTTTTTTTTTTTTCAATATTTTATTTATAAATTATAAAATTTGAACTTGAAGTGCTAAACTTTATTGCTTTACGCTTCAGCTTTAACTTCTTTAGTTTTAATAGAAATTTCATCAGGATTCGAGAAAGCAGGGAAAGAGTGTTTATAAAGTTTGACTATTTTGTATATTTTTTTTTTTCTTCTCATCATCTTTAACCAATCAATTCCTTCCCATTGGATTTTCAAACATTTGAGCATCTTTTTACTGTTGTTTTCAAAAAAATTCAAAAAATTTCAAAAAATTTCAAAAATTTATCAATTACTTCATTTCTAATAAAGCTCATGAACAGAGAGAGAGAGAGAGGTTTATTATTTTTAATTTCATCAGTAGTTCACATAAATTTAATAATGCTTTTCATAAAGGCACTATAATATCTCCTTGTGTCAAATTGGCTAACGGTGAAGCTTAGCCAACCATATTGTAAATAATTTAGAAGAAAAAAAAATTTTATTTTATTTTTATGATTCTAAAGTTGGTAAGTCTGAGTGAGGGGATGAAAATGGAAGTAGTAAAGGGGGGGG
>NIPM01000003.1:291417-494252 GCA_002738285.1 Holacanthella duospinosa | reverse complement strand
GGAGGGATTGACGGAATAATACACATTTTGTATTATTGACACTCAGGATTTCTAGATTTTTTTTTTTTTTTTGAGAAATCTTGAGATGTCGGGTCATCCAGAAGAGCAAGGTAGCTAAAATAAAAATGAGGGAAAGTCGTCCATTATGATAACTTATGAATATATTTTTTTTTCTCAGAGGATATGGAATGGACTTTGCTCGTTGTCTCGGCCCATTAGGGAATTCCGTTGGACACTGTCAAAAAAAAAAAAAAAANTATGGAATGGACTTTGCTCGTTGTCTCGGCCCATTAGGGAATTCCGTTGGACACTGTCAAAAAAAAAAAAAAAATTTTTTTCTTTTTTAGCTTTCTCTTCTGCCAAGAAGACGTCGAAAGAGAGAGGAAATGGACTAATGTCCAGATCCGGATCTAATGGATCTTACTACAATCCCAAGACCACACGCCAACAACAAACAGCTACATTATGCTCAAACGTAACCCCAAAAATGACAAAAAATACAATCCAGTTTGAAATGTTGAAGTAGAAACAAAAATAATAAAGTAGGTATAGATAGAAAAATTTTACAAAAAAAAAAAAATACAACATTTTTGAACTTTTTACATACACCCTTTCCCTTCTTGTTTCAAATTTAATCACCTGTGTGGTAACTCACAATTAGCTACACAGATATAGTACTTACTACTCATATCTTAAATTCTACCCTCAAGATTCAAATTAGGAAACTATATACACTGCGTTGAAATAAGAAAAGAAAATTTTTTGCAAAATAAATTTGCGAAAAATCAAAAAATGATTTTATAATAAGTAAGACAATTGCATACAACAATTTGAACTCCTCAAGTTAGCTTAGAATTATTGGTACAAAAAAGTTTAGTTAATTTTTCTTATGTCAAAAATTGTCACACGAGTATAATTTGCTAGAATTTTGAAAATTCTAAATCATTCAAATTTTCGTCTTCTTATCTGAACAGACTGTAAATTTACATTCCATAAATTTTTATTTTAATTTAAATAAGCTAACTTCAACCACTTTGTTCTTTCTCATTTCATTTCTGATTGTTTTTAACACAATTTTCATTTGACCAAATTTGAAGGGAGTAGAGAAATGAAGAGTCTATCTGAGACTGAGAGTTTGACATCAAAATAACTAATCACAATCACCCAGCTACAAGTTTTTTTTTATATCCAATGATACTGAGACTAACACTCTAGTTTGTCACTAAGACAGAAAATATAGAAAAAAAAAATTGATTTTTAAAAAGTTGAATTTGTAGTAAAAAAAAAAAATCTGTGTAAACTAAATAGAGAGAGCATATGAAAAGAGAAGTTTGAGAGATGATAAAGTTGGCGGAAAGGATTTGTGAGGGATTATTTGAATTCACCCTTCCTCACCTCCGGATTGAAAAGAAAGTGAAAGTGTGAAGAGAGAAACTCACCAGAAATCCCATCATAGGTCCACCAGTCGTCCCAACTGCCCAGAACCCCTTCAACAAACAAAAGAAAAGAGACATTAAGAAGAGGATCAAAGGATCGATTTTGCATCCATCACTTGATAATAAGTCGTTCGAGACGACGACATCTACCTAAAACTAAAACTAAAACTACGGTTTTTTAACACAACTTGGTCCTTTAACTTTATCTTACTTTCTCTTGAGAAGTGATTTCTCTTTTGGTTTGGATTAGGCGGATCACTCACCACCCCTTACACACTTCAAGGACTTGATGAGAAAAATATGAAACTCAAGACTCACTCAATTCACTCTCTAGTTATCAGAAATATATTAAGGAATTCAAAAATTAAACACTCAAAGTCCCCCTTTTTTTTTAAACCATACTTTCACTGGTTTAAATTAAAAAAGGGACTATCAACTTTCTCAATTTTTTATTACATTCATACAGACAATCATTCCAATTCAACAAATTTACCCAATTTTCAAAAAAAAAAAATAAATAAATAAAAAAAGTTCATATGAACTGTCACAAGTTTTTCGTTTCCTTGTAAATAATAATATTATTATTTTTTTTTTGAATTAGATCAATCCTTTCAATAAAATTTGATGGAAATGCAGACATGCCTAAATTTTTTTTTTTTTTTGAGATACCTCAGCTTTTTTAAATTCACTCAATCAGTGACAAAAGTAAATTGGGTTTTTCAAAATAAATTTAAAAATAGAAAAATAAAAAAAAATAAAAACAGGAAATGGTTTAAAAGCTGTATGCTTCAAATGCTAAAGTATGGTATTGTAATTGGCTAACTTTAACCCACTATTAATTATGCGGTTGTTGAAATTACTTATGTCACTTATGTTCTCACTAAACATATGAAACATAAAAAAAAAAAATTTTTTTTTTATAACAATAGATTTTGAAAAAACTTACCTGGGTTTATTGATAGTAGAAAAATAGTAACTATGAGTAGAACAGAAGAATTTGAATTTTGACGAGATGGTGAAGAACTCATTTTTGAAGAAACAAAAAAAAAAAAATTAATTAAATAAAAAATGAAAAAAAAAAAAAAAAAAAAAAANAAAAATTTAAACTTTCACTAAATAATTTGTAACTGTTCTCTTTAATAATAGTAAATAATTAAATAATTAGTTATTTCTTTAATATACACACCACAATCAAATAACTCATCTTCATCCCTCTTATAATTGTAAACGAAAAAGTAGAGTAGAGTAGATGTGGTTTTCCTGTTTTTTTTGAAAACGTAAGAAAATTCTTTTCTGGTTTCCGTTGAGATAAGACAAAATTGAGTAAACTCTTTTCTTTCTTTTTTTTTTTGAATATTTTGTCTAAATTCTTATAGAAAAGAATGTAATTTGAGTTCAAAAAATATTTGAACCAATAGGAAGAGACTTTGTTTGTAAGTTGTGATGAGAGAAAGGATCTGAGGGAGGAAAGTGAGTGGAGTGAAAGTACTGACTGAGGGTGGGAGAGACAGGGGTGAAAGTAAGAGCTTTTTTTTTTTTTTTTTAGGTGAAACTGAGTCTCTCAGCGGCTGATCAGAGAATGAGCAAAAAATGAATTTGACCGCTCCTAGTCATTCTATAAAACTTTTAGCCTATTAACACACTACTAGAGCCTCTCTACGGAATCCATACCATCCAACCACTTAACATACAACTCTACTTAAGTAAGTTAATTTACAACAAAACCATTTGGTATACAAATTATTACCATATCATCTCATCTTTCATCTTTCAAACCAACCCCCTCAAGCCATTCAACTTCAAATTAAAGAATTTTCAATTTTCAATTTTCAATTTTAGCGCAGGCGCCTAATTTAAAATAAAAAAAACTTGGCGCACCACCATTAGTAGAAATTCAAAAAAAAAAAAAAAAAAAATCTTTTTACTCCTTAAGACTTGTCATTACCAGGTAAAAACAACTTGAGTTTTTGTTTATTTTATTTTATTTTTTTTGGTCCTTAACTTGTAAATCCTTTGATGATTGTTGTAATCCTAAGATAAGAAGTGGCCGGATGACCTAGTAGGTTGACCCGAGGGTCTCTTGGTCCTTCTCCAGTTCTTTTCTTACTTTGTTAGAAAGTCTCTTCTCAAGTATAAGTTTGAGAATTTGTGAAGTGGATTTAAAAAATCAACGGAAGAAGGGCGGATTTGTTCTTGGCCCCACGGCGTCAACGGTGTAGAGAGGACTCATCTCAAAATATCTCTAGAGAAAGTGTCCGTGGTAGAGCTTGTGTCTACAAACGACGTTTTCTCCTCAGGCCAAAAACAACACAAAGATTTACCCGATTTTTTTTTTTTTAAGGTTTTTTTTTTTTTAACCAAAGACTGAAAAATAGGGATTTTGATGGTAAATACATGAATCGACGGTGGAAAGAGTCTATTCTTTCTCTAACTTCTCACGTAAACGACAACGTGGCGGAAGTAAGTAGGGAAGAACACAAACGATTCGGATTTTTTGATGTTTCATTTTTCTAAATACTACTACTTTTCTTTGAGGTTCCGGAGGAAAAAGGATTAGGAAGAGAAAAGAAGAAGAAGATATTTTCTTTACTCATTCAAAAACCCTATTCTATTAAATTGAACAGAAATCCCATTGGAGTTTAAAACTCTAAGCGGGAAATTCTTACCTGATACATCATAACAAAAAGAAAAAAAAAAAAAAAAAAAAAAAAGGATTTGTAACCATACCTACTGACATTATTTTAAGTACAGCGGGAACTCTACTTTTCAATCCTTTCTTTCACCTCTTTTCCTCAAAAGTATTGAAACTCAATCCAATAGACAGAGGTGAGAGGGGAGAATTCAAAAAATAGTGACGAATAAACAACTTAGCTACTACTTTTCTCATTTTATAAAATTTCTACTCATTTTCTTAACAATTCTATACAAATAATATAATAAGAATAAATGAATCATATAATAAGTAATAATAATAAAATATATTAATATCCGCTAATTTTTTAATTTTTTTTTTTTTTGAAATAAAGTCTCTCCTTTGTTAACTACCCTTTGGAGGAAAAAACAAAAAAAAACAAAAAAAAATGGTAACAACTTTCACTTGAGATTTAAAAATTTAGTTAGCACTTTGGTTATATGAAATATAAATTGATGATTGAAACTGATTGAATATAGTTGATTAATTTTTTATTTATTTTTCTTCTTCTTTTCTTTTTGTTTTAATTTTGGAAATCGTTTTTGACAGAATATAATTTTTGAGTCTGTGAGTTGTAAAAGTTGTTTCTTTCTGACCAATTGGAAGCAATCAATCAAGGCGTGGGAGGGGTGGTGTTCTTAACCTCAGGAATCAGTCCAAGCACCATTAAATTGATCTTCATTTCTCGAATCACCCCAAAAGAAAAAGAAAAGGGAGTTCCCTCTGCCGTTCCTTCCAATTTTCTTATTATTATAATGGATTTACATCCTTCCGGCCCAATTCCTACAACCACTAATTCCGATTAATCTTCATTTATACCCCTTAATCCCTAACTACCATTAACAAAATCCTTACCACAATCAATCCAACCGACTCACTCTCAATACTAATTTATTATTACTACTTTCACCCCTCACTCTTTTACTATCATTTTCACTCTTACAACAAAAATTTTCAAACAAATTTTACAAACAATTATTATTATTAACAAAAGAAAAAGAAATTTTTTTTTTTTTTTTTTTTTTTTTCCACAAAGGACAAAGTGTTTTACATTATTTCTTCCATTATTTCCTCACTTTTTTTTTTAATTCAGAAGTAAAGAGAACTTAATTAACAAAAGCTGTTGAAAAAGAGTTTGAGAGTTAAAGTAAGCCAACCAGCTGTAACAAAAAATAAATAAATTTATAGTAAATAATAAATTAAATTTTTTTTTGTCTACTTTTGTCTACAAATTATTAGAATAAGTTCAAGTAACTAGTCTCTCCTAGCTTGTAACTCTGTTTTTTTTTTTTTGGTAATGTTTGAAAAAAGTTAGTAGTTTACGACGGTGTAAAAATTTGATTAACCCTGATACTACAGTATTGTAAAAAAAAAGTTGATGTTGGATATGATTAGGATGAAAAGTTATTGTGTAAATAGTATAATGGGAAGTGTTGGTAAGAGAATCAAATGGTCTCAGTGGAGTGTGAAATGTAGTGGAGAAAGTCCTTCCGGATTAGAAAGTAGAGTGTAAAAGAGGATGGTTGGAGGGAGAGATGAGACAGAGATCCATTGTTTCTCTTTTTACTTGAGTTCATTAACTCTTCCGTTTCCAAGAAGGTGAGTTTTTGTTGTTTTTTTTAGGTTCTTTGAGATTCAAAGATACAAATCTATCCAAAGTCAAGGAGAAAGATCAAATTCAAACTCTGACTTATGCAATTATGGGAACTTTCTCCAACTTTCTACGAACCCTTCTGTCTTCAAAATTAGATTTTAGAGAGATCTATATAAGATAAAGAATCCCTTACCCCCACTCCCCACTCCCCACTCCCACTCCCATTCCCACTCCCACTCCCCATCCCCACGCCATTCCAACTTGTTCTTTTTTTGTTTTTTCTTTATTTTTTTTTTAACTTTCTTCCACCAATGGTATCCAAATCCTTAAGAATCCTTCACCTAATGGTCATTTTTATTTTACCCTAGACTAAAAGAGAAACCAAAGGAGGAAGAATAATAGTTTATAAAAGGATTAGCTCAGACTTAGTTAACTCAGCTCATCTCCATAATTGAGTAATTCAAAAGACTCCTGCGGTATAGTGGGGTTAAATTACTTTACTCACTTTTTACTCTCTTAAATCACTATTAGTATAGTTATAGTCATTGTTAGAAAATAAAGAAAAAAAAAAAAAATTATAACTTATTTTCACTTCATACATAATAAACTCATCTAACTTTTACTCAACTTTAGTAGATGTATGATTCTATAATCTTATTATTTTCATTTTAAAGAAATCATATATATATATATATATATAATATAAATAAGTTAAGAGTAGGTTTGAAAATAAGGATTTGATAAGTAATTCAATTTCTAAAAAAAAGAAAAAACTGTATGAGACTTAATTATATTTGGTGAATTCATATAAGTTGTGATTGATTCATTGAGATGAGATGAAAAAGGTAAAAAGTTGAATGGACTTCTACCTCCATCATCATCCCAACTATTCATTCCAATATCTATGTTTTCAGTATGAATTTTCGGTCTCTTCTGATTGGATGGCGTGAGAAGATGGCGGAAGATTCAAGTATCTCATCTTGAGATGAGTGAGACAACCTAAAGGTAGTCTTAATAATCAACTCCAGTGCAGAGACACGGACCCAAATGAACCTCATAGAAATGCACTTACACGATTTCTCAAGACTTTCACTTTCACTTTCACTTCATCAACTCCCTCATCTCAAAAGATATTTAAATCTATCATTTACTAACTGGGTGAGAAAAAAAATTAAAAATTTTTTATTAATTTTTTATAATATTATTAATTTTCACCAAGTTTATAAAAAATTTTTTTTTTTTTTTTTTTTTTTTTCTTAAATTTTCAGTAAGCAATAATATATAAGTTATTAATAAGTTTTGTAATAATGAAAAGTTTTAAATTGATATGATGTTTGAATTCTTTTATTCTTCCCTCCAGTCAATTTTGTGTTAGTTACATTTGTTGTTGTTATTTTTTGGAGAGAAATCTCCAACTGGCGTCAGTAAACTGAAAGTACTTTCACCTGTTCTTTCTCTTGGAGTGGGAACAATTGGATAATCATAACAATTGAAAATATCTCTTGAAAACTTACTTTTTTTTTTAATACTGTCATTTCATAAAAAAAAAAAAAAACAAGATTAAAGGAGAGATCCTGCCCCACCCCCTACCCCCACCTTTCATTTCATTTTTTCTTAAGGATATCCTCATTTCCTCAGCCTACTTTCTCCTAAATTTCTAATAACTAACTCTATTATTATAATCAAAAAGATTCTATAGATATAAGCCAATGAAAGGTAGTTCTAATAAGTGGTAAAGTTTAAGTAAAAATATATGTTTATAAAATAGGTAAAGTTGATATTAAATTATGTAAAAATTTAAATTTATTTGGGTGAGAGTGAGTGTGAAGAGAAAAGGGCAGAGGTGGGCAGGGAGGGAATTGTGAGAATAGGAGTGATGGGGCGATGACGGCGGAAGATAGTTAGTATTTGGAATTCGAATGGTTGCGCGTAAATCAAGGAGAGAGTGGGATTGGTGGATTTATGGGGTGGGTGGCTGGGACAGAGACAGGTATATTGAGAGGGAACGTTAGGAGTAGTAGATAATGTTACAGAGTTTAGATACATTACTTTACGACTTTCTCCAAGTCCTATCAAATCTATCTTTACTTTGTTCAACTCTGACTGCCAATGGGAATGTGAGCGGCATAAATATATTCCCAAGGAAATGGTTGGAGGGAATTCTTAAAAAAAAAAAAAAAAGGATAAATTGCTACGATAAAGACTTTCATACTTTCACTTTCGTTGTATGCAATATTCTTAAAGTTTTTTTTTTTTTTTCAAAATATTTGGGGAAAATACAATCCAGGTGTTTATCATAGTGTAGCAACTGTTATACTCCATCCTACATCTCAATATCTACAGGATGGTTCAAGTTTTTTTTTACTGTGTTTTAAATTTCCTTTCCCTAAAACTAATGCAAGATTTGAGGGGAGGAAAAAAAAAAGTTAAGAATGTCAGTATCTAAAAATTTTAATTTGATTGTACATCTGTTTAAAAATCCGTACGTACAGTATGTTTCAGATTAAAGTTTACTGTACTTTCTTCGTCTTTCCCAAAATATGACCAATGTAACTTAATGCGCGCGTTAAATCAAAAGTTGGAGTGAACTTAGCCAACATGGATCAAATCGACAATAGTTTAGAAGTTAAGAGAGTGGATTGGGCAATGAGTATTTATTTGATTTAATCACTATTTCAAAATTTAATTGGTTGATCCATAGTGATAAGAGAATTGACGAAGATTTGGATTAACCTCAAAACTTAATAAGATCTTGAAAATAACTCACCGAAGGTCCGTTTTCATAAATTTCTGATTATGGATTTAATTTGTTCTGGACATTGAAAATTGGTGTATTCATGAAATTCCTTATATTCAGAAACTCAACACTGCATTTTATGTATGACTGTCTTTGGGTAAAATTAAGTTTACATAAGAGTACAAACGTTTTAAAAATTAGTGCTGAATTGCGTGCATTTCAATTCAGGTTACAAACTTTATTCTTACTCAAGAACAGTGATGGTCCATCACGTCCACATAATCTGCAGTGGTAAGTTCTGAATAAAAAATTACATTCAGAGTCCAAAATAAATTAAATTCATAGTATGAGAAACATAAAAATGAACCCTTCGGTGAGTTATTTTTCAAGATCTTATTAAGTTTTGAGGTTAATCCAAGTCTTGGTAAATTGACTTATCACTATGGATCAATCAATTAAATTTTGACATAGTAATTAAATCAAATAAATACTGATTGCCTAATCCACTCCTTCTAAAATGTTGTCCATTTGATGCATGTTGGCTAAGTTCACTTCACCTTTTGATTCAACTCGCCGATTAAGTCACCTTGGTCATTTTAGGGAAAGGCGAAGAAAGTACAATAAACTTTAATCTCGAACATACTGTATATAATTCTTCCGTTTTTTTTAAATCACAAATTTTTGAAACAAAGAGTTATTATTATTGAATAATATAAAAGGGTAAAGAAAAGATTTTGGGTAGAAGAAAAAAAAAAGTACTTTTCCTAGAGTGTCGGATTTTGACTTCAAATTGATTGAAAATTATGGTTAATTTAATTTTTTTTTTGTTATATTTTTTATATTTTTATTTTTTTACGGTGGCGGAGCGAGTGAGTGGTTTGAGGATAGAGAAATTGTAGCTAGAAATTATTGTCAAAGGAGAAATCAATTTCTAGATAACCAGATTTTGTTTGGTGGGGCGTGATTGGAGGATGCCTGAGGGTTCTCAACAATAGAGAAAAAAAAAGCGTAACATAAAAGAGAAAGTGGGCTAAGTTCTTTCCCGGTTGATGGAAAATGAAATGAAAATAGGAGAGAGTAGAGACATCCGAAAAAATGAGGAAATGGGCTCTTTTACTTTTTCAAAAAAGAAACCCATCAAGATTTACCATTTTATGTACTTGTGCATGACACTTTGTACTAAAATATACCTGATTTTTTTTTTTATATACAGATTTAACTACTATGATGAAGCCTCAGGACCTAAAAAAAGACGTAATACTTTTTGCTTTTTTTTTTTTTTTTTTTTTTTTTTTTTTTTTTTTTTTTTTTTTTTTTTNTGTCTTTTCAAACGACGAGTTCAGGAGCTATTAACCCTTCCCCATCGCCTCCCACACCCATCCCATTCCTTAGCTCATTTTTATCCAATTTCATCACAATCCCTTTCTTCTTTGACTTGAGATGATGAAGGGCGTTGTAAAATTGAGATCAGAGAGATAGAAATTATACTATTTTTTCTAAATTTTTAACAATTAGTTACTAGTTTTTTTAGTTTTTTTTCAACAATATAAAATCTAAACCATACAGACAGACAGACCAATGATTATATAAACCTATTTATATATTCCTCGCGGTTTAAACAAAAAATTAAGTTTTTTGGTCATGGTTCAAAAAATTTTAATTTACATATTTATAATTTACATAAAGCGTTTAATTAATTTACTAATTGGGAGACAATCTCAAGGGTTTTAAACTTTTTGTTAACCGCGGAAAAAAACTCTTTTTTTTTTACACATCAAAGTATTGAACCAAATTGTATGCACCAGCCTTAATTTAATTAGTTAGAAGGGTTATTATTAGACTATGTTTTTATGTTTTTCTATTAATTTTCATATTAGATACAATGAGAAGTGGGTTTTCCTTTGTAAATTTTAAAAATAGGTAATTTCTTTATTATTATTAGTATTAAATTAATTTACGAGTGCAACAATATGCTTAAAATAACCCCTGCTTATTATTATTATACAAGGTGTAGGTAGAGCTTTATTCTAATTTATGACTTATTTTTTACTTATGCTTTTTTTTTAAAAAAAAAAGAGTAATGCGCCGTTGTGTCTATAGTGTTGCTCAATTTTTTTTTTATAAAAAAATTTTTTTTTCAAACCCATAAAGCACAACTCTGTTGGGAGTAATTTTCAAAACACTAGTAGTTATAGTTTATAATTCATTTGATAGGAGATGTATAGCATCTTTTCAATAAAGTATATGATAAAGTTAATATACGGTTAGTAAATTTGAGTTTAAAAGGCAGTTGTTTTCTTTTCATATGAATTTGAGCGGAAATCAAAATGGTTAAATTTTAAATAACGGATGGAAAATTTTTGAATAATATAGATGAAATCTTGGTAGAGAGCTTAAGGAATAAGTTTAAAATTTTGAACGGGACTGTGTCACAGGTGTGAGTGTTCCCAGTTGAGTCAGTCAGAGATTCAAGCTTCCCCCCATCTTTTTTGGGTTTATTAAAACTATCTATGTTGATTATATTCTAAAGTTTACGTTTCCAGATCCTTAAGCTTGAATGATATGGAGTGTGTCTTCTGTTTTTGATTTAATTACCACTCTCTTCTCAAGATTCAAATATGAAAATTACTCAATCTACTCTAAATCCACAGAGGAAACGAATTTTAAACAAAATATTAAAATCTATCTTAGAAAACTATAGAAAGCAACATGTGAAGAATTATAAATGAAAAAGAAACAACAAAAAAATAAGTTATCGAAAGTGATGAGAATAATTATTGAAATCATATGATTTATATAACCCTCTTTAATTATCCTGTCCGCGGGTTAATTATCAAAGTTTCGCTATAAAAAAATTTTTTTTTTTCTTTACCGATTCAGACATCTGGGCTAAGAATTGAAAATTTTTAGCCCAGATGCCTGAATCGGACATCTGAAATTAATTACAAGAGTATAAAATTATAGAAAGCATTAAAACTAAACAAATTTGGATTATAAACTCCCGCTCAACAACCTGCCAACAGACTTTCATCAAAAAATTTTGATTGATTAATATAACCCCAAAGGAACTGAATGGTTTATTTGAAAGTAATCTAATGTAACTAATATCTAGAAAATTTTCATGATTACATTCAACCACTCTCCAGGTTATCAACCAGATGTATAAACACGGTGATTATGGATTTCCACTTTTCATCATCCAACTACATTATTAGTTGAATCAAGTGAAGAACCACGCCCTTTGGAATCAAATGATGGATTAAAGTAAAAAAAAAAAAAAAAAAAAAATTTTTTTTTATACAAAAGTGATCTGATTTGGGATTGAGAGATACTTAAAGAAGGGATAGTAGAACTTAATTTTTGGATAAATTTTTTTTTTTAAATAACGTTAAAATTAATTTAGAAGCTTCATATCCTCAGTCTGATTATGAGGGAGAAACAGAGAAAAAATAATTTGATAGAAATAATTTTTATTTTTTATTTTTTTATTTTATAATTTTTGTTAAATTGGAGGTAAAAAAGGTAAAAATAAATGGTAAAATTTTGATAAAATTGTGTTAGTTGGAAAGATTAAGTGAGAACAGAGTAGTAAAACATGAGACAAGGAGGGGNAAGTGAGAGTTAAGAAATCAGAGAAAGTTGACATGTATAATTTAGAGTTTGTGTAAAAGGTTTTATGAAACCTTGCTTTCTCCTTGTAAAAGAAAGTTCATTTTTCATCAGATGAGATCTATCTCCCCCATCATATTCCAATGGCACCTGAATATTTCTTTCCAAAAAGAAAATGGATTCCATCAGAGTCCATAATTCATGAAATCTTCGACGAGCCCTCAAAAAAAAAATAAGACCTAATGCTATCTCAACTTCCTTCTTCCCATGCTTTCACAAATTCTATTCCACAAATTCTATAATGGAGAACATCAAAATCTGAAAACTTCAATGAGCCACTGAATCAATCCCTCATACAGTGCGACTACAAATTCTCAAAGACTATAGGAAGAGACTTTTGGTACCTTGCCCTTTCCTGAAGAAAACAGTACCTTTGTACTTGATGCTCAAACAACATCTTGACTAAAAATTTTTTTTTTCGAGGAAAGTATTTACCACTTTCAGAAAGACGATCCAAAAAATAGTGACACAAAGTAAAATTATGATTTTTTGAAAATTGAAATTCTTGATTTTTATTTTGAGGCGATATAAACTAAGAAATGGGCGTTTGAAAAGAAGATCCAAGAATTTCAATTATCAAAAAATCATAACTTCTGATACATCAATGGTAACTGTATAGTGTTTCCCCAGAAAAAATTAAAACTAACAACTTTCCCTGCAAGAAAAAATACCTACTTTTTCTAAAAAAAAAAGAGCATATGAAAGTCTCTTCCCTATGAAACATACTGATAATTTATGGTCGGACTGTAATACTCAATAATCTCAGAATCATACTATCAATCCTCATCATAGTATATTATACCTTGAAATTATTATCCATAAATTTCGGAAGTCCAATTCTCCAGATACACATTTGTTCAACTCGTTTTTTTTTACTAATATTATTATTAGATATGAATATGATAGAAACTCACTAGGTTTATATAATAGTTTTCATTTTCATTGTTAGTTATTTGAAGACGTGAGGAGAGTTTTTTTTGGAAGTAGTGGTGGTGAGATGTTCGTCGACGAATAATGTCCTTCGTTGACCATCAATCACAACCATTGACATTGATCCAAGAGTCTATGTACTTTGACCTGACAGAATGAACCTTCCTACCCTCGGCTCAACTGGGACATCCAAATTCGATGTCCATTTCCTCTTCATCATCCATTATAAGTCAGGAAATGGAGGGAAAATAAGAAATATTCTCATGTCCCGCCTTTTTTTTTTTTTTCAGATTGCAACCTAATCTTTTAGCTATCCCATCAACTGACCTAATCGTACTGGACAGGTCATGTATCCATCCTCGTCAGGTCATGGAAACGAAACAAATGATTAGTTGACCAAGCCCAACCTCCCGACATATCACTTTCTCACAAAATACATTTCTCACTTCAGAATGAACCAAAAAGAAAATGTGGACTAACTTTCTTTTGAAAGAAGTAAAAAAAAAAAATTTTTTTTTTTTTCTAACCTATTTGTGAAATGAAGCAAAACTGCGGTGAAAGTAGTCTTATTTGAAAAAGGAAGAAGTTTTGAATTGTTCAATTGAACTTATATGATCGTTAGTAGAGAGGGTGACGGTGAGATGTTTGGAGGGGGTTGGATGATAAAGCGTTGTTAGGGTTCTTCTGGCCATATTTCCATGGACATGGTTGAGTGAGGACGGAAATAGTCCGTGTGACGGTTCATTAAGAAAGTCCTACTTCCCAACCTCAACATCGACTAGCCCTTCTGCTGGAGTCACTTTCTTTCTTGATTCCTAGAGTATGTTTTTATATTGGAGAGGGGGGAGGGGGGCAGTCTGAGACTTGGGATTATCCTCCTGTCATCCTCATCTCCACCAAGACTTTCTCCTTGACTCTTTTATTCCCTCCTCATACATCATCCACCCTGATGTACCACTGCAACCACTCAGCTCTAATAAATTCAAACTCTACATGGACACACTCAAATAACATACATGGACTTTGTACAAGAGAAAGACATGAGACTCTGTCACAATCAACATTTTTTAGTTTTTTTTTGATTCCTTAAAAAAAAAGTTGATTTGAAATTTTATACACTATGTCTCATCGTTTTTCAATCATATCAACTTTTTTTTTAAAGTGATTTAAGACTTTTTGTTAGTGAAAAGATGGAAGACAATTTTCTAATTTCGTAATTTTGTAATTTTGTCATTTTGTAATTTTGTAATTTTGTAATTTTGTAATTTTGTAATTTTGTAATTTTGTAATTTTGTAATTTTGTAATTTTGTAATTTTGTAATTTTGTAATTTTGTAATTTTGTAATTTTGTAATTTTGTAATTTTTTTCCAATTTTGATTTCTTTTTCTAATTTTAGATAAGGTAAAAAGTTCATTCATTTTAACTTCTATTTTCTTTGTATGGAAAGTTGGTATTGCTAAATTTTTGGTGATGTTGCAAGTTTTGAATGGGGTTTAAAAATGAGTGATCTTTTATTTTTTTTTCTTTAGTCTGTATGCATTTGTGGTAGAGTGAAAGTGGTGGGAATGTCGTGGTGAAGAAAGTTTTCAACTTGTCAGCAGTTGGGTGAAAGTGTAAAATTTCTTTCCCTCATTTTCTCTCTTTTTTTTTTATATATATTTTGAGAGGGAGAAAGGCTCCTTCCGTCTAAAAAATAATCTCCTAAATCGTCCTTTTCCTTCTCTCTTTTAGTCAAAAAACCTCGTCGAAAAACCTTTAACTCATCAAGAAAGTGAAAAGTCAAACGAAAATCTAGACTAGAGGGAAAAAAAAAAAAAATTCTAACCATTTCTATCGCACCGCTTATTTTCACACAAACAAAACCAAAATGAGCGTTTTATGCTCTCCCTAGCACCCAAGAGTCACAAGAGAATTTAGAGAAAACAGAATTCATCCCTGTCCTATTCCCGAGAAAGCGAAACAACTCTGACAAGCAAAAAAAAAAAAAAAAAAAAAAAAAAAGCTCCACAACTTTTCCTCCACGCTGGAATGTTGCCAACTCCCATCTTCATATTTTCTCAACTTCTAAAAACAAAAACAACTAACCAACTTTTTACTTAATTAACTCATAACTACTAATGCTACTAATAATAATAATAATAACTACTAATCAATAAGTTTAATTTGACGTTGGTCATCACCCTATCAATGAAGTAATAACTACTACTACTATTAATAATAATAATTGAAACTGATATACAAATTGTAATTAACATAACTACAGCTCCAGCAAAAAAGTTGTTGTATAATAACTTCCAACAATCAGGTCAAATATGGAGTAGAAATTATAAATTCCTTGGTCAAAGTTGTTTAGCTTTCAATAAAAAAAGTGAATCAGGGTCATTTAACCTCATCAAGAAAATTCAAATAATAGAAAGAAAAGTTGAAAAAAGGGGAGAAAAATAGCGAGATGAATTTTCTTAAAAAAAAAAAAAAAAAAAAAAAAAAAAAAAAAAAAAAAAAAAAAANAAACGTAAAATAAAAATAAAGGTATCTTGTATAAAAGTTGTGCTCCCGTCTGAGAATCTGAGTTTCAAGTGAAGAGTTTTGTGAGTTAATTCAGAGTGGCAATTATCAAGTCAGCAAAAAGATGCCGTAGTATGTTGAGTGACAAAGAAGTTGCATCTGTCGTCGTCTTCTTAACAAAAGTCCAACAAGACTTTGAGTCAAAACTTTCTCCAGAGAGTGTCTAGACTAATCACATTAACTACCTCTCTTTCAACCCAGACGACTTGAAAGATTCAATCCAGTTATATAATATTTACATGAATTATCTAAAGAAATGAATCCAGAAGATTTTCAACAAACAACCAACTACTCTAGGCCAACCACCCCTTCTAATCACTTTCTCCAGACCAAACGGAAACATATAAATCTCTCTCCCAATTTCTTAACTCTTTAAACAAAATCCAAAGAAAAACTACATCTAATTCTTTATAATGGATCATAATTCCTCTCTTCCTTCTCTCTCAACCCTACTCAAATTAACTAATAAAATTGTTAACAAGAAACAACAAAACTTTTTTTTTCTTCTTCTTACTTTCATAAGTTATACACCTTCTCTTGTGTAGTCAAATTACTTATTATGAGATGACTAACAGGAAATTTGAGTAGCGAGTTAAAGAAAAAGTTTACAGGAGAAAGTTTTCACTCCATACACCACCACTACTCCTCAACAGCAACAGCTCAAGGTTAAATCATTGAGAATTTACCAAAATTTTAAAAAATTTTTATTTTTCTAAACTTACCATTTTATTTTTCTTATTAATTTTTTTTTTTTTTTTTGCTTTTCAGAGTTGATTGAATCAAGTTGTGCGAAATGATTGAAAATGATTATGATTCCTTTAGTTGATTTGTAGAGACATCAAGTAGTTAGTGGGAATAGAAATAAAAAATTTTTTGATTTGGTTTGGGTCTAACATTAAACTCAAACTCTCTCTCTCTCTATTCGAGTCTAATGGTTCGTTTTGTCTGTTTTTTTTTCTCTAGCGCTTTCTCTAGCGCTGTCATTACAGAAAGTCCTCAATCTCTTAAATGAATCTCTGTCATCCCTATATTTACACCCTAGATAAGACTTTCTCTCGTTTTATGAGTTTTCTACAAAGTCTTTCATCATCCAATGCCCTCTACTTTCAAATCTTCCGCCATTACCCCCCCTCCATCTCATTCTACAACTTTTGAATTAGAGTCTATTCATTATTATTACTACCACTAAATGATTATAACCTCTCTGATTTACGCTTCACTCTCTCTACCACCACAATTATCTTTCATGTAATCCATCCAACCTATTAAACTCCTTTCAACAAATTATCAACATCTTTAAATCAAAATTAACTATTCATTCAAACAAATCAGCAGAAAAAAAAAATTTTTTTTTTATTATTTATTTTTTTTTTTTTTTTGGAAATTTTTAAATTTTTAAATTTTTTTACTTTTTCCTAACTAAGTATGGACAAAGCAGATCAGATGAAATTATTGAAAGATATACTTTTTTTTTAGAAGAATAAGAAATGATGAGTAAGGTTTGAGTGAGGGGTGAATGACCTTTGAAGATATCCTCTTAGTTAATTTAAGCTCATGAGTGTAATTTGATGAGAATGCAATGTTTAATAATGATAGTTTATTGACACGAAGGGGGTTTTCTAAGGCTCTTGGAGGGTAGAGGCCTTTGGGTAAAAGTGAGAGTGTTAGTGAAAGTTAACATGGAGAACCATTAAAATGTCATTTCATCTCCTTATCTTAATTAACCAAATGCCCAGAGTCACAGAGTTCATCATCTATTCTTTAGAGAAAGTCTTCTCATGCAAACTCATTCTATGACAATTTCATCCCGCTAAAAAAAAAAGTATCTTATGATTAAAAAAGAATGGGTAAGAATCAAAGTCAAAGTGATTTTACATTGTTGGTTCTTATTTTGCTTTATAAAGTGGTGACAGTCAAATCTCTAAAACTTTAGTGAATATGAGTAATTTTACGGGACCCTATATTCTCAGGAAGTCATTGACATGAAATTTGAAAAAAAAAAAAAAATTTTTTTTAAATTCTTTCAGTATTGAGAGTTTGAGTGACCTCTTATGACTGGTTTAATTCTTATGGTGGTTAGAATATACCCAGTGCCCTCTGTATTTAAAACACTTTATGCTGGTGTGATTCGAACTTCCTTAACTTCCTAAGCTCTCCTTAACTTTTTTTGTTGAAAAAATTAAAAAAATGTTTAAATCTTAAGTCTAGGAATTCGGTCACTTAAATTTGAATAGGAGCTTTAAGAGTGGAAGGATTAGAATGAGATTGATCGTTTTGATGATCGTTAGATTGAGCGGTCAATCAAAATATCTGACCCCTAAAATGGGAACTACTTTGTTAACCAAACACTCAACTTTACCTTAACCTGATCTTAAGCATTTGGGTTTTGGGTATTATTCTCTAAATTTAGTTCAAATATTTTGGAAATTTAGACAAAAATTTTTATCCTAAAGTAGTAGAAAAGAATAAAACATTTTATTAATTTTTGTGACAATGTTGGATGTAGGAGAAACACTCTCATTTGGATTGGATGAATTTAATCTTAAATATTTACTTACACAAAACACAACGGATTGGATTTCGATGAGAATTTATAGAATTATTTTTGATACAACATGACTTATTCTAGTATTTTAAGCTCTAACTTTATTTAAAAATTAGGATTTTAGGTAGTGTTTGTCAGTTTTAGAAAGAAAAAAAGAATGAAATGAAGGTCATTCAACTCAAGGTGAATGACCTTCATTTCAATTCCCTTTACATCACTTCTCAGAACTGGTTGGTTGTTTAAAGAAGAAAAAGAGGAGGAATTTCGATAAAAAGTACCCGAATTCTTTAACGTTATAGAAACAGGAGTCTCACATCTCACTACTTTATCAAACCGTGAACCAACAACCAACAAACAATCTAAAATCACCTTGATTTTATTGGATAGTTATTACAACCGCAGCCTCATTGCAATTTTAAATAAATCACAATTTATTATTAATTGAAATAATAATTTTTTTTGATTTTTTTTTTGTTTTCAATTCCTAATAGTGGACATCTGATAATGAACGAGATGGATTTCGTTGAAGAAACTGAAGTTAAGGAGACTGACTCTTCAACAGAATTCATGGAGTCAGGGAAGCATAAAGTATTGTTGAAAAGATACTTGCCTGGCTTCAAAGGTATCTCTTCACTCCTCTTCACCGACTTGGTACTTAATCTCGAGCGTAGGACAACTGTCGAAAACGAAACTACTTTTGTTTCAACGCTCAACATTGAGAATCTACAAAAGTCATATGTTACTTTCAATGTAAGTTCTATCAGAAGTTACCTTTTTATTTACTCTCAGAATTCGAATGACCGGCGGGTGTTTGTACTTGTATCATTCCAGTTGCAAGCTTCAGATGGTGAGAAGTTGAAATTTATCCCAAGTCGTATGGGAATTTTGTCTCCTTTGGAGAAGACGTTTGTTGAAATCCGTTCGAATCCAGACTTTAGCTATGTCTTTGAAGACTTACTTAATGAACGAATCGTCATGAAATCTGCTCCGATTTATGTATCACAGAAGGTTGTCTTTTCACCTCATCAGTACTGGGATAGTCTCATTCACTTCTGGGGTACTCAGTACCTTTCAGCAACCTTCCCAATGGTAGAAATTACTGTTCTACCACGTTTCCGAGTTCTCGAATCTCAATTGGCTCTCTGTGATGAGAAATCAATGCTTGGAAACAATGAAAAAGAGACTGCATCAAGTGTCTTAGGTTCTTTGGCCCAGAAGGCGGAACTCTTAGACTTGACCAAAGTGGTCAAATACTCTTGTCCACCATTATTGAACAATCCATGGTGGAATAATTTCGTTGACTACATCTGTATTGAACCCACTGAGGTCATTCTTCCTGAACTATCTCTTCCTATTGTTGTACGCTTGATATTTACATAAATAATTAAGGATTTACTCAATTTATAATGTAGAGAGGAAGTTTAATCTAAATTTAAATCTTTGATTAGGAGAATGATGAATCAAATACTTTGATGTCTTGGCCTTTGACTGATAGTTCTTCCGATGATTCTGGGAGTGAGCATTGGCCAACTTTGGCTGAGAGGATGCAACTGGATAGACGAAATTACTTTCAAGCTACTTTACACAATTTCTTTCAGAAGACGCGGCGTCAAGCAAGACTTGCAGCACAAGTCTTATGCTTCAATCGTCTCAGTGTTTGGTTCATTTGGATCTTTGTCATCCTTTTGGCTATCATTGCAATTAAGTTGTTCTTTTTTGGACCGAGTACTCAAGATACTCCTCAGACTTCATGGATCCCTTTCTTCGGGGGGAAGAAAAAAACCTCTACTTCCAAAGGATACTTCAGCTGGATCCCATCCTTTTGGTAAAGTCTTATTCTACGAACTCACCTCTAATTTAAAAGAACCACTAGTAATCTACCAAACCAAATTATTTATTAAAAAAAAACAACAACAATTCAAAAAGTTGAATAATAATCTTCATAAACGAGAATTCTAATAAAAGTCAATGACAAAGTCATGTTTTGTCCCTGGTCATTCGTTTCTTCCAACTCACTTCTGCTTGGTGGTGGAGGTTGTCAATGTAAAGAACGATTGTAATAAGTAGTAGCACTACTAAGTATCACTACTAAGTAGCACTACTAAGTAGCAAGAAGTAGCACAACTAAGTAGTAGTGTAGTAAGTAGTATGGCAGATAATTTTGAAAATGTTTCATCAATATCCCTACGTTGAACGCTCGTTCCTATGATCACCATATTTTTATTAAGATGGTAATTTTGAATAATTTTGTTGACTGCTCAATATTATTTTTGAAGCTACGTTACTGTTTCGTCGTTTTTGAGGTCATTCTTGTTTCGTCTGCTGAAGGGAAAGGATCTCACCATTTTGAAAAAATTGTTTTTTGAGCTCCAATTTTGTTTTTGATTTTGAATTTTTCAAAGGTCAGTTAGTTTCACTTTAGTTACAATACTATTAGGTAACAACTATGTACTAATTATTGTTGTGATGATTTATTATTAGAATTAATGCAGCGACGCGTGTACTCGTTGGATCAGAACGGACACGTTCCAGGTGTTGATTCTATAAACTGGAGAGCAGCCTGTCGTCCAATTGGTTACATAGACAAACATGGTTCAAATTCAACTAGTCATTCAATGAGAAACTGGCGAGTAAAACCATCTCCACCATCTCAATTGAATGAAAACGTTGGAAACGGTGCATCACGTGCCATGGCTCAAATCAAAGATCCTATGCTCCCAACATCACAGTACATTCATAACGATGGAGTTTACTTTCAAAGAGAAGAGTTCGACCTAGGAGGCTTCATCTCAAGAAATTTAATTGTAAATTATCTACCTTGGTCATTTTTAGAGAAGCACCTCCAAGATATGTTCGAACCTTATGGACCATTACACAGTGTAAAAGTCATGCGAAATCCGGTAGTAAATATATTCATGAAAAAACTTTTTAGTAAATCAATGATTTTTTTTTTAATTTTTTTTTTTTACAGTGTGGCAAATCATGTGGCTATGGATTTGCCAATTACATTCGAATTGAAGATGCAGTTGTAGCTTTGCATGCAACTAATGGTCGAACGGTGCTAGAATGTAAACGCTTGAAAGTATCCTTTGCTCGCCCACCTTCTGGTGATATCCAAGATACTAATGTTTTTATTACTGGTTTACCTCTGAATACAACTTCAGAAAGTCTTGTGGACATGTTCCGAAAATTTGGAGGTATTGTCCAGAAGACGGTGCTTCATGACAAGCAAACGGGATTTCCTCTTGGGAAAGCCTTCATTAGGTAAATTTGAAATTAAAATTGTAAAATATATAATTGAAAAAAAAAAGGGGTCAATGACCTCAAGAAAAAATTTCAAGGGTGAATGAACTCAATAAAAAGTTTTCAAGGATTTACCCTTGAATTTTATTTTATTGTAAATTATTGTAGATTTGCATACCGAAATGAGGCAGCTGAAGCCATTCGTCAGATGGATGGAATTATAGCACCAGGAGGTTGGAAACATCTTAGTGTCAAACTATATAATCATGAAGAGCGACAGGCTACACATTTAGCTCGCTTTCGTAATGTTCCCCCACCTCAAGGAGCACATCTTCATTAAGAAGTCGAGCTCAACATATCGATGATAACTTCTACTGGAAGTATAAAAACAAAAAAAAAACAAAAAACACAAAAACATAAATATTAACTCCCAACACACCAGTGATGTCAACACTCTGTATCAAACCTAGTGAAATTAGTAAGTAGTAATTTGTGAGTAAATTAATTTGATTCTCTAATAAATACTCATCTTGTTAAAAATCAAACTGACACTCATGAGTGTGCTAACATGTCTAATTTCTGGATTCAACAACTTTCAATTATTTTAAATAAATAATTTTTAATATGAGAAAAAATCTTTAGTCATTGAGATATTTTAAATTTGAAATGTGGCAGCATGGGGGTGATGAGGAGTGAATGGATGGAGTAAGGTGACTTGAGATAGCCTGGGGGATTATTCGTTACCTTAGAACCTCCTTCCCTTAAAATCCCATATCGTCATCATATTCTTCTTCCATTAAGCTCATACCAGTGTTTTCCATTAATTCAAGGGAATTTCTATGTTCCTTTTGGTATTCATTGTAGAGCATCAATTTCACACCTTCGTAAGCTTGTTGGACAGGGTCTTTAGCCTTGTTAATCTGAACTATGGAATCAATATGCTCAGCAGCATCATTTATCCAATTGGCAAATAAATTTGTTGTTGATACTTGTGGTGTGGGAAGAGTGACAGAGATTATTGGAAGTTTGGATTCACCCGGGTGAAGGTCAGGAATAATGAAGTGAAGGAGATCTCTAAATACGTTACAAACTTTGAAACATATTACAAGAAATACTTTCGTACAATGGATCCAGCCTTTCTGTTGATTGAGATATCCTCGAATGTATTTCACTGGGTAGTCAGGTTCTTGGAAATGTGTATCAAATTTCTTCGGAACATATCCAAAGAGTCGTGCTAACCAACCAGAAGAGCGAGAAAATGATGAGAATGATTTAAACAAGGACTCATCTGAAGGTTCTAAACGAGCACTTGGATACTCAGTACATGGAAATTCCGTTGGAAATATCAACTCAGCTGGATTCTCTTCAACTAACATAATTTCTTCTGCATCTTCACAATCAATTTCATTAAAAAGTGTTCCAACATCAATTTCAGGTGTATCCTCAAGTCGACCGTGTGCTAGAGCATGTAGATACAATAACCTGGCTTTTCTTGTAGGAATACAGATGTACTCACCATAAAGTTCATTAAAGTCTGCTTCCAGTTCTAAATTAATCAAAATAGATTACATTAGAAGTGATATGAAAATGGGACTGAGTAGTACGTCAGAGTCATTAACTCACCTTGCTGAATGATGATCATGTTGACCGTTGCATGAACTGGTTGACCACGCTCAAACTCAACATGATGAAAACAAAAGAATTTAGGTTCGATAAAGTCTTCATCTTCTGGTCGTAATTTTTTTTTTGTTGTCTCACCCGGTGCATAAAGAATAAAGTTACTCAAACCAACCATATGAAGTTTGGCTGGAATAGGGATACCGAATTGATTGTCGACGAGATCAATGCGCCTGAGTCGAATACGTGGAAACATTGAGAGTGAGACAGTTTCCATAATTGAAGTAATTTTATTTTGAAGTTGATTGGAGTGACCATAACCAAAGGCTCCGTAGGCAAAGGCCCATTCATAAGACAAAGATGCTGCCTGTATACCATTGTTCCAGATATTGGCATAGTCAACAGACTGTGTCATGGCAATACAACTGTAGACATGGAACTCTCGAATACCGACGATAGAGTGTTCATTTGGATTTTGAAATGCCCAAATTTCAATTCTTATTTTGTTTCGATAATGTGAACGTGTTTCACTCAGTATGACTGGAAAATAGAGTAAGGCATCGATACGGACACGAGCTTTTGAATCTGATTGGACCGTTCGTGTCATTTTTCGTTTATTACCTACGGTAACAATGCAGTAGTAGAAAATTTGGGCACCAGAGTCAACTTCCGCTGTAGGAGATAATAAATAAACGTTTTTAGATATACAGTACCAATTGAATAAGAAAACGTAATTGGTGATGATCCGGGCAACTCCAACCAGAGACTCGTTTACAGATGATGAGTCTGGAGTTAGGTATTCCCAAACTTTGATTTTGATATCTGTCTGACCTTACTTGCAAAGTGAACTGAAATATGTTCCATTTCTAGCAAATGGATGACAATAATTCCTTCTGGGTATGTCCGAAGTCGATGATCCCATTCGACAGTATCCTCATTTAGTTCATCGATGTATTTAAGGTTACTGTATTTTCCTTTAGTCTTCCTCGCCAGTTCAAGTCGTTGACCATGTTCACGAAAGGGGCGGGGTAAGCAGACGAATGCTCTTCTTCCTTTTACACTCTTTTTATGATCCCGTACAAAACGTATTACATTTTGTTTCCGTACTGTCAAAATCTGTTCTGTAGTTCTGACCAAAAACTTCCTTGTCATAAGTCGTTTGGGTGGCAAACTAGTGGATATCCTGCTGTTCATGATCAATTACTAGCTCTAATCCTAAGGAATAAAGAATGTAAAATGATAGTGAAAGTAATTACACAGTAGAAGTTCAAAATTAAATCTAGACCTTCAGTAGAGCAAGATTTACTTTATTCTAGTTGGATATGAAATTTCATCAAAAATTATAGAGATTTTAACAATTTAGAAAATACCCGAATTCGTACATTATGAAAATTACGTGTTAAAAACTAAACTTGACCAATAAGAATGAAAAAAATTACGACTGGGTGTCAATTTAAGTCAGATATGGAGAATTTGTCAATTCTGAAAATACCCAAATTCGGGACTTATGATAATTACGGGTAAAAAAAACTAAGCTTGACCAATTTGATGGAAAACATTACGAATGGGTGTCAAAACAAGTAAGGAATTTTGATTTTTTTTTGTTAATTTCTGAAATTTCGGAAATGCGTGCCAAGAAGTTACGGCACGGATTTTAAAACATTTTGTCATTTTAAAAAATCTTAAAATCCGGCACTATAAACATACCGAGATTGAAACTCAGACTTTGAGAAGTATAACTTTCGCTAAAGAAGATGTTCGGATAGAGAAAATTAGATTTGGGTATGAAATTACCATCAGGAATTATATCTGACCCATTTCAGATTAATTCCTAGATATGGGAATTTTCTAAATTTTGAAAAATCTTTATAATTCCTGATGTAATTTTATACCCAATTCTAATTTTCCCTATCTGAACAAGTCAAGAATAAATTAAATCATGCTGCATTGTGTGTCAAATATTTAATTTTGAACTTCTACTGTGTAACTACTTTCACTATCGTAGCTGATCTAGTTGTTCGTTAAGATTGTGTGTATTAATGGGTGGTGATCCTTACTTTTGAGAGATTAAGGTAAAAAATATAAATAAAATAAAATAAAAGTTTTACTTTCAAATAAAAAAAAATATTAAACTCTCCGTATTTAAAAAAAAATCTCTGGAGTAAAATGGTAACAAAATTCTTCAGTAAAGAATACATAATGTTACTATGAGTACCGAAGAAATTCAAGGTCAATGCTCCAATAATTGAAGACCTTCTTGGAATCACAACTTCATTTTACAAATTCCAGGGTTCATGGAGACTATTTGTTTCTCGAAAATTCAGAAGAAAAAAAATAATTGTTTACAAAAAAACCTTATCAACAACAACCAAAAAATTAAGGAAAAAGTTCCGAGGAAGTTTTCAATTATTGGAGCATTGACCTTGAATCATTATTGTTGTTTTAAAATTCCCATCCATTTGGTGCTTATCCGTCGGACTACGTCTTGGAGCATCTTCGAACGGATGATCTAGGTATTCATAATAATTTGATCTACCTGTGGAATAAAATAAATCTTGCTAAGAATGAGAAGAATGAGATACAAATGTCAAGGTTAACCAAACGCTAAAGCAGTTGTAGGCAAAGGTATGACACATCTGCTCATACCTCCATGCCACTTGGTTTTCTCTTGGAAACTAATAAACATGGATGCTTGTCAGAACTGTATATCTAAACGATTTTTATTAAGTTTTTTTTTTAAAGTTCACATAAGGAGAGGATAGGCCCCTCCATCTGGTGGTACAGAAATGTCAAGTAACTCCAACACTGTCATGTGATACTCAAAACATTATGATTTTATACAGTTAGATGCAAGATCTTAGGCGCATGATTTCTTTTCAAATAATTTTTGAATCAAAGCGTAGTAATATCTGAGTATACTAACAGCAATGATACGTGAAGTATCTAGCAAATGTACCGAAAATTTCAAATTTTAATTTTAAAGTTGGCAGAAATAAAGTAAAAAAAAAAATATTAAATTTTGGCTGGAGAAAGCGGGTGCAAATCTTTAGGCGCAGGACAGATTTATTGATTTGCAGCAGAATATAGTGGTAGACTTTGAAGGGAAAAGGTGCCTAACACTTACTTGAACATCCCTTAGCAATAATTTCTTAGAAAATTTTCACAGTAAGTGAAAGTGACAATTTCTGGGATAACTTTCTCTAATTCAACTTTCATCAAGGTTTTGAGTCCCTTAATATCTTAATTTCGTTTGCTACCAACATAAGCTGCACAAGATATAGTTCCCGCAAGATTTCCAATCGGATGTAAGCCTAAAACGTATGGTAGCTTAGTCGTCGTAATTATATTTCGTTGGTAAACCTCTATGGTATTTAAGGCACCCTCAATTATCTTGCTTGAAAATGTCTTGCCTTTGTGCATACTTGACCAAAAAGAAAACCAAATGTATGCAAAAATGTTCCTGGTAGACGGTAGGATTCTACCAAGGACTGGGGAAAACTGACGGACTCTTTACAGACCAAGTGAAAGTTCACAAAATCTTAAGATGCACACCATTGGAATGTCGCTTTGAAATTGAGTTTCCTTGTTTCATAAGTGTTGCAGATACAATGCAAACCATGTGGAGTTCGCCCTAGGAATAAAATAAAATGATCTTGAATGTTTAGCTCATTCACACTACTTAAGGAGGTAAGAAAAATACTTTTCGAGAGATATTTTTGCGGGGTACCCCGGATAGTTAGATGCACTTTCACTTGCCATGTAGAGAGTCCGTCGGGTTTCCCAGTAATCGGTAGAACCCTATCGTGTACCAGGAACATTTTTGCATACATCTGGTCAACTATGCACAAGGTCTAGATATTTTCATGGTAGATAATGGACACTGATGCCAACACCGCACATACCAAGGGATGCCCAAATAAGTGTTAGACACCTTTTCCCTACAAGGTCTACCGCTTTATTCTGCTGCAAAGCAATAAATCTGTCCTGCGCCTAAAGATTTGCAGCCACTTCTCCTACCAAAATTGAAATTTTTTACTCTAATTTCGCCAAATTTAAGAATTAAAATTAAAAACGTTCGACACATTTGCTAGATACTTTAAGCATCATTGCTGTTAGTATACTCAGATATACCACGCTTTGATTAAAGAATTATTTGAAAAGAATTCATGCGCCTAAGAGCTTGCACCCAACTGTACTTTAAAATGTCATCCATAAATTTTTTATTCTCCAGTGACGTTTTCCAAGTATCCAATATCAAGATTGATTTTAGTGTTGTTTCTGTTTTGTGGGTGTTTCCAAGGGTTAGTACTCGGATATTTTGAGTTTGGTCTAAAATCATCCTGCGAATAATTAATTTACTCTTAATTATTTTTTTAATGAATTATATTGTTGCCAAGGATAATTTGTAACTTATCAAACCAAGATAAGATTATCAACAAAAATCAAGTTTAACCTTCAAACTTTTCTGTCTCTTCTCAGAGAAAGTATTTTTTTTTTCTTATGAGAAAGGTCAATGACATTGCATTCTTGTGACTTTATTCATAATTAATAATTAAGGTTCTGAAATCTCCACATGACAGTAGTGGTGTGAAAGAATTTTTTCCCCTTGTGTTACCAAATCATAAAATCAGCATCATCTTTAATTGATTTGAATAGGACTTGGACCATTCAATTTCTGATTTCTGAAGTATACTCGTCGTAAAGTTCACAACGCAAGTCATTTGACCCGATGTTTCAAAAGATTATAAATACATTTGAAAAATAAATTTTTTTTTTCATTTTCAGCTGCAAACTATAAATCAAAATGAGCGATTTTGATAACTTAGGAATTGCGGCTTATTCAGAAGATGGTAATAAAGCAAGTGACGACACAGTAGGCTCTTCTGAGCCTTCTGTTACGGAATTTGTTGAACGGATGCTTTCTCAACCATCATCTTTCGTGCCATTAGTTCATCCGGGTACCCCAAGTTGACTTTGACCTTCTAGAAGGAAGACCTTTTTGGTTTAATTTTACTCATTTTTGTTTTGTTTTGAACCAGCAATTACTCGTATTAAGAGTGAACATAAAATCCAAACAACTCTATTTACTGTTCATCCAAACCAGCGACCTGGAACTGGAACCACAAGTCATGATACAAATGAGGTAAAGAAAGAAGAAATTAGGTCATTGACCTCACATGTTTTGAAAAAATTAGGTAGTTCTTAGTCAATTATTAGTTGTTTACTTGCCTTAGCGCAAGCAGCGACGTCTACATAACTTTTTGTGGAAACGTAAAGCTACGATTTCAACCGGAATTGAACCAAATATAGATGATTTGATTCTTCAAGCACCTTCTATCGAGTATTCTAAGGTAATAAGATATAAATGGAAACAAAGAATTTAAAAAAAAATTATTATTATTCTAATTTCCTATTGGTTTAGCGGAAAAAAAATCCAACTGGACCGTATGGAATTGGACTTTCAATTCCTGGAGAAATAGAACGATCCAATGATTTGAGTCGTATACTTTCAAGTGAAGACATGACAGCCTGTCTTCTTCAATATTTTACCAAAGATGAGTCTGGAAATCCTGTATTTACTACTTTTGTCGGGCGAAACTTGTGAATTTAAATATTGATTTGGAAAATTTTAAAATTTGGATTCATTAATGATTTTTTTTTTCTGTCTAGACGTCTAAGTGACATTAATTTACTAAAGAATTACCAACACTTGCGTTATATCTATCTAGCTAAAAATAGAATTATGGATATGAAACCATTCCAACAGATGGAACATCTCCTACTGGTTGACTTAGATAAAAATTTGATCATTTGCAACGAAAAAAGTGGTGACATTCCAGAGATTCCGTCACTTGAGGTAAATTAATTAAAATTAATTTTTGACCTTCTTGACCTAAGATATCTATTTCTATTTTCAGATTCTATCTCTCTCTGGAAATAGATTTACTCAAATAGGAGGACTTCCAAACAACAAGTATTCATATCTTAATTTGAACTGTAAGGTCAATGAACTCTCTAATTCTTAAAACAGTCTTCTATCTTTTTGATTTCTACCTCTCTTTTTAGTCAATCAAATCAAGTCTCTTGGGGAAATGAATTTCTTGATCTTTAGTAATTTGGTTAGTTTAGAAATTCGTGCCAATCGTATCAAGAACCTTGGAAACTTTTTTCTCCCAAATCTGAAGTATCTTTGGGCCGTGAGTTGACCTATAGAAAAGTGACCATTACTCTTGAACCAAAAATAAATTTCTTTTTTGTAATTTCTTACACCTTAGGCTGAAAACGAACTGACAAGTCTTGGAGAGTTGAAGGGATGTCCAGCTTTGATTAGTTTTCATGCACGTGGGAATCAAATTACTCAAATTTCAAATTTCCCAATTGGTTTATCCAAATTTGATTACATTAATCTTCGGTAAATTACTTATCTCAACTTTGACAATATCCAAGTCTAATTTTTTTTTCTCTCTTAGGGACAACGGAATTGATACATTGACATCATTTCAATTCCTTGGATGTTCACCAATCAAAGCAATGATTCTGATTGGGAATCCATGTAGAGGTCTGAATAATTACAGGTATTTACTCTCTAATATTTTAATTCCAATAATTATTATTAATTTGTTACTTTGATAATTAAACTTTCTTTATGTTTATTTTAATTGACAGGGAGAAGTTAAAAGCATGTATCCCTACTCTTATTCGATTGGATAAAACTCTCGTTCCTACCTGTGATTTGGAAGCTGCACGCTTTCTGCAACAAGGCCAAGGAGATGGAACCCTCTTGCCTTTCGTAGACCATAATATCTTATCTCTAACACCTACAGCATCTTCAAGCCCTCTCCAAACGGATTATATCCCATTGTTAACAGTCGAGAAGGATCCAATTTTCTGGAAAAAAATTCACACTGACCCACCGCGAAATGTGAAAGTAAGACAGTTAGTATTTAGAGATAAAAAAAAAAATTATAACTTAAGTAGGGTTGGGATGACGGTTAGAATTTTTTGACTAACCTCGATTAAGGATAACCACCTACAAAGGTCAAATAACTCAAGAGTAACCTTGACAATCTGTACGAGCTGTCTACCAATTCTGATAAAGTTACGGAAGGTGTTTAGAGCTTAATTAATAATTATCAATAGACCATTTTCCTTAACTCAAAGGTTAATTTTGAAAAACAGCGTGAGCATCTAAGAGGCAAAAAGTAATATTTTAAAAAGTTTATTTTCTTATCACTGCGAAGAGTTGATCATAAATTACTATGATTCATAATTTATCTTTTAGTTGAAATTATTAAAGTAATTCTCAAAGTTAGGAATTAATTGAGGTAATAATTTTGGTTACTTACTGATGTTAACCGATATGGAAGTTTTGGTGTGGACGATACGAACATCAGCTCTAACCCTATATGAAGGAAAGTTTTTAGTTATTATAATCATATGACTTTTGAGAAAGACCCGTCGTCCCAAGATTAATTAAAGTCTGATTAATAATCTAATTAATGTATTTATTTTTATCTATAGTTGAAGAGGGCAATGGAGTCAGAAGTGTTTGATGAAATAGAAGACATAATTGAGACAACTGACAGTGGGAGTATGAGAAAGAAAAAACACTTGTCGCTTGACANAGTTGAAGAGGGCAATGGAGTCAGAAGTGTTTGATGAAATAGAAGACATAATTGAGACAACTGACAGTGGGAGTATGAGAAAGAAAAAACACTTATCGCTTGACAAATGTGATCAAATTCGTGACGGAGTTCAAAAATTATCTCTTTGAAGAACCCACATGAAAAAATCTAAATACAAATCTACTAATTTAAAATTCGTAATTATATTTTATTTTTCATATTTTATATAACAACTACTAAATCACACTCTTTACTAAATTGGTTTCTTAATTGGTAGTTATGTCTGACACATGGGTTTTTTGTAAGGAGGATATTTAGAAAACTAAACTCCCTCAAAGACTAACCATGTGATTATGAGAGAAATAAGTTGAGAGCCTATCTTGGAAGTAAATAATGGCGAGAGTACCATCTCCGATTATCAAGATAAGATCTAAGTTTGAGTCCTACCGATCATGTTTTAATCTTCAAATATTATTATTGGATTTGATCTCATTANAGATAAGATCTAAGTTTGAGTCCTACCGATCATGTTTTAATCTTCAAATATTATTATTGGATTTGATCTCATTAAATCTTCAAAAAAAAAACTATCGGTATAATTAAGAAATAATAAAATAGAATTATGTAAATCATCACATTNCATTAAATCTTCAAAAAAAAAACTATCGGTATAATTAAGAAATAATAAAATAGAATTATGTAAATCATCACATTTACCTCCAGATAGATGATGAATCAAAATCTTAGGTTAGTGAGTTGTTTATAGATTATTTGTTTAGTTTGTTATCTGATTTGTGAGGTATTAGGTAAACGTTTTCATCATGGTTACCTTGAGTTTATGTCTCCTTAGAGCTCTTCTATGCCTTCACTATTGAAGATTTCATGTACAGTTTCAGAGAATGTTCCACTAATATCCANCCCTTAGAGCTCTTCTATGCCTTCACTATTGAAGATTTCATGTACAGTTTCAGAGAATGTTCCACTAATATCCACATTTTCACCTCGAAGGGACTCTGCCTCGTCCCGCTCTCCTACATAAAGCTCATAGAGTTGAATCGCTTCAGGCATGCGCCCCAGTAGCTTATTTTGTAAAACTACACATTCTTGTTTCAATTCTCGCAACTAGAAATTTTAATTATTAATATAATTTACAAAAAATTAAACCTTTGGATATAATAAGAGTTACCATTTGTCCTATTTCATTGATATCTGTATCAAGTTGTGCTTGTTGAGAATCAGGATTCACGAGCTCAGCCAAAATTTCCAAGAAAATGACATTAGGAGTATAAAGTCGTTGTCTAGAGTATGAAAAAAAAATAAAAATAAATCAAATAAATTTGATAAATCACTATTGATACTAAGTAGTATGGACTAAGGAGTTTTAAAATGTGTATTCAAACCTTACCTGAATGAATATCTCTGGTATAACTCAATAAGAGTCTGTGTAAGACTCAAGATCACTTGATGATGCTCCAGAAATTCAAAAATATCCGACTCTGTTTTCTTGTGCTGAGCATAGGATTTTGAGTTCTCATTGCTTCTGTCACCGGAGATTGTGCCCTGTTCGTTAAAAAAAAAANTGTGCTGAGCATAGGATTTTGAGTTCTCATTGCTTCTGTCACCGGAGATTGTGCCCTGTTCGTTAAAAAAAAAAATAATTAAATTATAAAATTAAAATTTAAGAATAAATATAATGAACTTCGGCAGCAGGAAGAGTANAAAAAAAAAAATAATTAAATTATAAAATTAAAATTTAAGAATAAATATAATGAACTTCGGCAGCAGGAAGAGTAAGTTTGAAGGGTAATTCTTCCTTCTCATCAGCCAACGACTCCGACGACTCCAACGACTCCGACGACTCCAACGACCCTGACGATTCCGACGGCTCTGACATTTTCAATAATTCTTCAAATTGAATTTCTCGTATCTTTTTCACAGTAACAGCTGGACACTCTGCTAGTTTTCATTAGTTTGCTTTTTTATTATTTTTTTTTTTAATAAATTTGAAAATTTTCAAATTAAAATCAAATTTTTGAAAAAAATGTTCAACAGGAGTAGTAGTGAGTGTAGTGCCAGTGCCAGTGGCAGTTAAGTAGTGCGGAGAGTAAATTGTTAAGAAATTGTTAAATAAAATTCAGAGGTTATTGAACTTTTGTTTTTCTCAACAAACCGCTAGATGGTCGCCATCCACTGGGTAATAATAAGATTAGTTATTTTTGAACCAATTAGGTTCCGTTAATTTAATTTATCTAATTTACTAATAATTTTAAATTTTATATCAATATCATCAAGTAGTCTGTAGAATCAATTTACATCTTTTCTATTCAGTTTTTAATTCTCTTCAAAACAAAAACCCTGTTCTACCGCAATTATATTTTGGTCAATCATGTCATGTGAATTGGTGACAGGGATTAATAGCTCAATGTTTTCTTCATTCTTGCTACTTACAAATTTACCATGAATTTTCAATTGATGGTAAAGTCGTTCTTTCTGGTGGTCTGAAATAAAAAATATAAATAAAATATATGCATTATATAAATATAAAGTATAACCTTGTCAACTTTGCTGTCAGCGGTTAAAAATGATGTTATTCAATCAAAAAATATTAGAAAAAAAAGTGTTGAATATTATGAAAAATAGACTGTGATTCACATACTTGTCATATTGTGTGTTGAAATTTGTTTTTTCAATTGAAGGTGGTGTAGATGTTGTAAAAGTAGAACCAAATTCCTTTGATGGTGGGAGTGCCATGTCTGCTAAATCTTCGGCAATATTTCGTTTTCTGTACCAACAATACTCAAACATGAGTGTCAAGCAAGCCATTACGATTCCAACGAGAATGACAATAAACACACCACCTGAAACAATCAAACAATCATTTGTGTATTCAACATAAAACGGTTTGTTTAAAAAAAATTTTTTTTTTGATTTTGTACTCACCGATGTTATGAATACTGATACCATCTGATTGGTTGTCGTCTTTGGGACATTTTGCCTTTTTACTTCGTATATTGTCATTCCACCAATTTTCTTTCAATTGTTCCAAGTAACGTTGGTTCAGTAGTTTCAGGATACTTAAGATCAAGTCAATTAAATTAATATTTTTTTTTTTAAATAAATTTACAAAAATTGATTGGTGCAATTTCACAATTAATACTCATGCGCCTTGAAAGAGCGAGTAGAAAAACATGAAAACAAAAGCATAAAGTGTTGTGCTTGCAGAGACAGGTGTGAAAATTCCACCTTTACAACAAAGCTGTGTAACACTTTCTTTTGTGTTTTGGTTTCAAAGGTTCCCGCTTACGCATCATTCAATTGATCTTTGAGTGGTGAACCTTGTTGTACAGCTAAAGCATAGGGTTTTCGTGAAAATTCTTCACCAACCATTTGTAAATCACAACTAATGAGAACTTGGTATCGAATATCCGTTGCATCTCCTATTCGAATACAAAGTTAATAATAATAAAATAAAATGGTTGTAAAAAATATATATATATATAAGAGGAAAGTGCGCATGAGCTAGCGTTAAGCTGCTTCATTTTGCTCAGTTCATTGAGCTTTGTAAATTTTAGTAATACTATAAGAAATACAAACAGGTAAGATTTTGAAAATAAATAAAAAATTAAAAAAAAATAATAGGTACGCTAAATTTTTTGTACACCTAGCTTACACATTGGAAAAGTCTTCTTTGAGCGGGGAATTTTTTTGAACCGCAATTGCATAAGGTTTACGAGAAAACTCTTCCCCTTTTTGATCAAAATCACAACTTATTACAGTCTCCCATCTTATCTTCGTTGCCTCATCTACCACCCAAATCAAATATATGAATCAAAATATTGTAAACTAATAACTGACTGCTACATATAATTTAAGCATATTTGAATGAATCAAGTCAACCTAAAAATGCGAATCCATCCTTTTCTGTTTCATTCTTCTTGCGTTTACTACGGACACGTTCAACAGCCCCAGTGAAATTTTCCGGTGGATTGTTTTCCTTCATTGCTTGCCACATTTTTGTGTATTTATCACTGACTGGATAGTCCCAAACAGCCAACTCAGATCGTTCAAAGTCTGTCATAGTGTCATTGAGAGACATGTCCTTCCAAATCCTATAATTTTAAACATAAAAATTTAACAAAAAATACATAAATTAAAGAGGATTGAAGATATTTTAGTAAAATTTAGGCTTACTCGTAGAAGCGATGTTCAATATGAGCCATTCTATCAAAATAGATCCAAGCTGCACTTCCCTTCATTGGTGCATATTGAACTTTGTACTGTTTGCTGAGATCTTCGAGTGATTCAATTGGAGCATCCAAACGAGAAACTGTCAAAAACGCTGCCAAATTAGCAGTATATGAAGCAATTATAATAAATCCAAACAACCACCAAGTAGCAGCTACAAGTCTTCCAGATAAATTCTTTGGAGCTTCACCTCCACCCTACAAAAGTAAAAACAAACTTATGTAGAAATGTTCTTAAAACAACTGAGCTAAATATTTCAAAAACTTGAGGAGTCAGGGATGTCATGCAGAACCAAAGACACTCCTTCAAATTAAACTCCCGCTTCTCTTCATCATCTTCATATTTTTCTCGATTGTTCTGGTAACTGTAAGGACTCCAGCGATCAAATACCCACATAAGAAAACTAAAAATTAGATAAATAATTTAAATTTTCATTTTTACAGGTTACTCATGGACAAGACTTGGTATAAGTTATCACCTGGTAAAGAAGTAAGCCCCAAGAATACACATCCAGACGTCATTTTCAAGGACAGTTAAGAACTTAAAGAGAGATGTAGGCAGTACAGGTTTCTCCATTAAAATTGAAATTCCAACGAGATCGTAGTATGGGACAGTAAAGTCTACAACACTCTCACGCTCTGCCATGACAGACATGGCACCAAGGGCAATGTCCGCTTTCTGTCAAAAAAAAAAAAAAAAAAAAAAAAAATTTTTAAGTATGTAACTGATAAAAATAATTTTTTTTTATACAAATTTGATTGATAATCAAACTCACCCTGTCTTTGAGTTCTTTGACCATACCGTTCCATTCATGTGGTTCAGTGTCGTTCATGTAACCGTAGTCTTCCGAAGACCTAATCGTATAGTTAAAGTTGAGTTCTAGTTGAATTTTATTTAACAAATCAATACAGTAGCCTTCGAAGCAGTTCCTCAAATGTTCCATCTCTTTGGTGCAGTTAGGTTTTCGCATGATAAACGGAGGATGCTAAATGGTAAATAAACAAGTATAATTATATAAATATACAGAGGATTATTTGGGAATTAGTAATCGAGATCATCATAACGAGAGTGACGTTGAGTTTTGTAATGCTGAGCAGAAGAGATAACTTATAGTTAGCCTCACACTCCTTCTGAAGATCTCAATTACCAATTCCCAAATAATACTCTGTACATTAGTAATTGTAAAAAGATGAAGAATAAATATGTATCATTTCTGGCTAAAAGTCAAAACTCAATTATTTTTTCCTTACAACGACAGTGACAACACGAAAAATTGTATGGGAGAGATGAGAGATGAGATTTTTATTGGGTTCGAAAGTGATCAAACTGGCTTCATCAAATCCTGCTTTCCAAGTACCAATTTTATCCTTGCTGTATGGTTGCATCTGTTGTTTATTAAATAACATCCTGTTGAGTTCCATTTTAAAATTTGGATAGTTTTTTCCATTTCTTTCTAATTTGAATGGTCCTATTCCATTTTCTTCACCGGCCTTTCTGAAAGCTCCCATTAAGTCCAAATTCAAAGGGTCATAGGGTTTTGAATTATCCTCCTTCCTATAGTTGAGACAAGTATGGCTCTGGAAATCAACTTTCCATCCCGATGACTTCTTCAAATCTCTAAATTACATTTTACAAAACAATTAAGCAAATTTCACTCCAACTAAACCCTCGTCAAACCTTACGGAATCTTACATTTTATTTGAACAGATTAATACATTTTTTTTTTCCAGAATTTAATTTTCATTTCTCTCTCGCACCAACAATTCCGCATCTTTCACTACATCAAATTACCAGCAGTAGATGGGCAAAAAATTTTAAGTAAAAAAAAATACTTGTTTATTACTTCTTACTTACCAAGGTCTTGAAAATTTTGTTTATCAGAATTACCTTGATAGTTTTTTTAATTATTCAAATAATTTTTATAATTATCTAGCTAATTTGGATTAATTTTAAAATAACCCTATCCCAACCCTCGAGAATTTAGGTAATCATACGTCAGTCGATCAGAAATTTAGCGTATAATTACCAAACTGACTTCCATTTGTTGGCGGTTGAATCAAATTTTTACAAAAGTGAGAGAAATTCTAAAGAAATTTTTTTTAGATAATTTCAATTTTGAAATAGTATCAGGAATTTGAGAACTTATGAATGCGGGTCTAATATTACATATAATCAAACACTTGCATATACTCACGTAAGTCAAGAATATACTTACATGACATGGTTCGATATCTTAAGTAGCTTAGATTTTCCAAGTCCGCAAAGTCGAAAGTATTTGTTTAGGTATATTGAGTTTCCAAATACTTCAACTATTTTAAAATATATGGATTCGAATCTAATACAGTCAAACACTTTCGTATACTCATGTAAGCCAACAATATACATGGTTTGTCTCGATATCATCATAAAACTTAGATTTGGCAACTAAACAAACCCAAAATTTTTTTTTTGTTTTTAGGTAAATTTAGTTTCGAATTATCACAATTTGAAAACTTATGCGTTCGGGTCTAATATACCCTGCGCTTCTTAAGTAGTCTACACTTTTTGTCTCAATTTTATTCTCAGCTTGTTATCCTTGGCTGAGATTGTGAAAATAAGTTAATTTCATTATTTGACACCTTCAAATTTATTTGATTGATTTCCTGTTGCTGTGTGTTGGTAGCTTGTTTCTAATTGGACTCTGGACTCAGGAGACTTTTAGCAGTTGCTTCCTTTGTAGGTATGACCAAACCGAAGTCAGTGATTTAGCTCTAGCTAACGAGCCATGGCTCTGATTCTCTCTGCCAGATGGTTAGAATTAATTATCAAAATTTTTTTGCTCAATTACTTTGCATATAAAAAATAAATAAGAAAAAAAGAACCCTGTACAAATAATGTTGTCTAGTAGTCCCTGTCAGATTTAAATTAGATTTTGCAATCGGTTGGATTCGATCCTTCTGTACGCAAAAATTTTTTCTAAGTTTTTTGACTTTTCGGTTCCCTTACAACTCAAAAAACTACCTCTACAAAAGTTGTTGTGAATAACCAATGGAGGAAGATATTCCTCTAACATTTTTCTCCACGATGACCTGGTCAGGTCAAAGTTCAGGTTTCTTGATTTTCCGAAGTTTTTTTTACTTTAACCTAAACTTTGCCCTGACCAGGTCATCGTGGAGAAAAATGTTAGAGGAATATCTTCCTCCATTGGTTGTTCACAACAACTTTTGTAGAGGTAGTTTTTTGAGTTGTAAAGGAACCGAAAAGTCAAAAAACTTAGAAAATTTTCGAGATGGGAATTTGTGTTAAAAAACTTAGAAAAAATTTTTGCGTACAGAAGGATCGAATCCAACCTTTGCAATCAAGTAGATCTTTCCATGCAAATAATGTTTAAATGGGACAGAATGTCCTTCGGCTTCTCATTTGACCTCTGGAGGTTACTAAAGGTCAAATGTGATTTTTAGTACTCCCTGTCACATTTTAACAGAATTTCGCCAACAAATAGATCTGCTGGTTGGATTCTAGACTTGAGTTTTTCAGCCCATATATGCAGACGTCACCTGGCATAAGTGCGAGATAAGTTTCAGTATAACCAGGTAAACGCAAACTGGAGGGGAAAAGTTAATTCAAAAAGTGTAGACTACTTAAGCAGCGCAGGGTAGCCAAACACTTGCTAATAATACTAATATAGTCAAGTTTGAAATTAATCTTGCATGTTTGCCNGCAGACGTCACCTGGCATAAGTGCGAGATAAGTTTCAGTATAACCAGGTAAACACAAACTGGAGGGGAAAAGTTTATTCAAAAAGTGTAGACAACTTAATCAGCGCAGGGTAGCCAAACACTTGCTAATAATACTAATATAGTCAAGTTTGAAATTAATCTTGCATGTTTGCCCATCTACTGTGGGTAATTTGATGTAGTAAAATACTTCAAATGAAAAATTAAATTCTAAAAATGAAACGTCGAATATGTCCAAAGAGTAATTTGATACTCAACTGTAAATTAAAAAATTGACTTATGAATCCAAATTAAAAAAGTGAGTTTCCTAGTTTTAGCTGATATTTTTTTTATGATGAATTTGAAATTTACCGAATAGCTATAATGGCGTCAAGTGCCAAATCGATGTAGAACATTCCTGTCAACGTCTGATCCGTCTCACTCAGTTCTTGTAACATAAACGTTCTCCTAGCACTACCCTTCGTATCTGTAAATTTCGCCGGAAGGAGATGAACAATACTTACATCCCTGTCACATTTTGCACAATTTGGTAGCTTAGTATCAGAAATTTGCTGGAACGAATGATAATAATAAGTCATGACCTTAAGAATACCAAATCCCATATCCCAATAGAATGTATTCTTACCAATGACATAGAATACCAAGCAAATTTATCACCAAAGTAAGGCCCACCTGGAACAGTACCACTTGAGGCAGCGGCTAGAACATCAGAAATTTGGTCAACCTCTGCTGCAATGAAGAAATTGACAATATCCACATGAACCAATCTTATAATTTGTTTAATCAATTTATCCTTAGCGAATTCTGTCCTTGTGAGAAGATGACGTGTTGGCATATTCTGTAGGAGGGACTTGTATTTGTGATACATTTCTGTTTATACAAAAAAAAATATAGAAAAACTAATAATTAATTAATTCTTTAAAGACTAAATTCTTAAGTTCTAAACTACAAACTCTAATAATAAGACTTTATTACCGTATTTTTGTCCATTAAACATAAGCACTGCACTTGTCATTTTCTGTGCGTCGGCAATAGAACGGACCGATTGAATGAGGATATCAGCTGGTGGTGAAACTTGAATCAAATATTTCATTTCTGCAGCATTTAAATCTCGCCATTCTCTAAATACAATTGAGTAAATTACATTATTGAGAAATTAAGAAAATTATAATTTAAGCTTTTTAGACTAATGTTAGAGATTGTAAAAATGAATACCTAATGTCTCCCTCTTGACCAAAAGTAGCTGAAATCGTAGGAATTCCCATTGCTCTCAGTACAACCTTGACACCTTCCGATGGTATTCCAATCCGTGTGAAATCAATAGCAATGTCCGGTTTGTTATCTGAGCCCATCACCTTATCAAACATTGTGCAAACTAAAATCATATTAAGAAAATGTTCAATTAAATATAAATATAAATACTGTTCATTTAATAAGATCGTCGATAAGGATTTGAACTAACACTTAATTCAACTTACATTCGGATGTCAATTTCAATGAGTCAGTCAAGTTGGCATTGAAGCGATGAACTTTACCGATAGTTACACCATAATTCCGATTTACATCGAAGAATTTCAAGGAAATGTTGAAGAGTCTCTCACCCTCTGGATCTTGGTGAATGAAAACTGTAATTTAATTAAATAAAATCTTTTTTTTTTTATATAAATTTTACAATCATTAAATTTTTTTTTCGATGAATAAATTTTTTCAATGACCACAGGAGAAAGACCTTGGGACTGCCATTTTCCTCTCAATTGTCTTGCGCGTAATTATTACGGTTAGCCAGAGTCTTAACAAAATGAGAAAAGTGGTTGAAGTACGTATTTACTATAGGTTCTTCATATGTCGATTCTATTGAATAATTAATTAACTATAGAAGTTCCCAATGAACTTTTCTATAAAGAGTTCTATGATTTATGACATAGTTTTTTTTTCTTTCTATTCTATCCAAAGAAATCTAGAATCACGAACTCTGAATTTTTGAGAAGATGGCTGTTCGTGATGCCTGCCAATACCTGTCACTCTGTATACCCCTTGTCACGCTTCCTGCTTACAACAATCTCAATCTTTAATTCAACTTTTAGTTTATAATTTTTGACAACTTTCAAATTATCTTTTTCTAAACCCCTACTACATTCCTTGGGTTCTATTTGGAAATACTGTCATCGACGTATCCCAAGACCTAAGAACGTCGGGAACATGACCGAAACAAAATATTTATTTTGATCCTAATCACACCAAAAGCAATTAAACAATATTATTTAAAAAAAAAATCTTTTTTTTTTATCAATTGAAACATCAATGTATTGTAATCACAATATTCTGGTTACCATTCCTGTCACTGTCGCTGTCACCAATGTCAACACCCAAAATCTTTACTTCCATTACCTATTAACTCAATCTCCTTGTTATTCTTTTTCCAATATGAAGGAAAATTAGTTCATTCTAAGATTAAGATTTGAATAAAAAATGAATCCTACAATACGTCTGTTCGATAATAGATGGTATTAATTTAATAAATATTTTTAGTAGATATGAAAAAATAAAATAAAAAATAAATACTTACGAATGTTAACTTTCGTACCATCCTGCCCTTCAACAATGAAGAATGAGACTAGGGCAAGTAGAATTCCCACAATCACTTCCCGTTTCATTTTTCCTGAAAATTTTCACCACCAATCAAAAACCTTTTTTTTTCTGGAAAGTCTGGAATGAAAAAGACTTAAAATTTAAAATAATTGGTAATACGAACAGTAGGACAGAACCTTATGGTCGGATGGTTGGACATAGAATGAGAGTCTCTCTGTTGGTCTTATCAACTATTCGTTTTTGTAAGTAGTAGACAATGGTAGACATCAGAATCAGATTAGGTTTGAGTAGGTTCTGGTTTAACCTAGGAGTATAAAAATCAATTCGTTAGGAGGTGATTAATTTATAAAAAACACAATCTCATTGGCCTTTTTCCAGATGACCACGCCTCCTTTCTACGCAGACGCTAATAAAAATTTTTAATTTTTTTTTAATTTTATTTAAAAAAAAAAAGTAAAAAAAAAAAAATTAACAAAAAAAATACTCCGATTGGGTCATTTAATGACCTTTCTGATCATTCCAACGATCTAAAATACTTACATTTAGTTGACGTAATCAGAGAGTTGAACCGTCTTTATTGTATCCATATTGTATCGATAGATAGTGACATGAAATGACAAGACCCCACTGAACATTGTCACCATCTCATCAATTATTCAAGAAGAAAATTTGTATTACTCAAACGTAACCAAAACTAGACTCATTTTCTTCAGATCCATATACCGTATATAATAACAATTTCTGAATTTTTAATAAAACTCATTCTATTGGTTATTTCTTTTACACCTGTCATGGTATCTATCCAATCCAATTTTCAAAAGGAATGGCTTCTGAAGGTCAACAATGAGATGTTATAATATAGACGTATATTCCCACACCTTTTGTATCACTTTGTATTTTTATTATAGACAATTTTTTTTTATTTCTAACACAAAAATACAATTGATACATACAAGGTGAAATACAAGTATATTATGTAAGTATGAAACTAAAATCATAACAAAATTTTAGTTATCGTCTAAAATTTTTTGTTGATTTTAGGTTTCAAAATTTGTCAAAATGTGTACTATCAGAGTATAGAAGAATTTGATCAAGAAAAGTCACTAGAATGATGGACTTCTGTAGAGGTTGTTTTGATGCCAATGAACCAGATTTTTTAAACCTTAAGAGAGACTTGTAGGGGTCATGACAGAAGAAAAATTTACAAAAATGAAATTTGATGCCCAGAGATAAGGTTGGATTTGCATTTGCGTCACTTGTGAAATAATGGCGTAAATATTAAGTTAAATTTTTTCGTTCTTCTTCTGGTTAAAAGTTTACCAGGAATTTTCGATAGAAGGTAAAGTGGTTCTCTCAGGTGGCCTAAAAATAAAAAACAGAGAGAGATAAATTATAATTGCTAGATGTAATTAGGTAATGATAAAAATGTCGTAGTCGCATTGACATACTTGTCATATTGTGTGTTGAAATTTGTTTTCTCAATTGAAGGTGGCGTGGATGCTGTAAAAGTGGCACCAAATTCATTTGGTGGTGGGAGTGCCATTTCTGCTAATTCTTCAGAAACATTTCGTTTTCTATACCACCAGTACTCAAAGATGAGTGTGAAACAAGCCATTACGATTCCAACAAAAATGACAATGAAGACACCACCTACAACATCAAGAGTTTATTAAATACTCTTCAGTATGAAATTTAAAATTTAAATATTTCTCAACTCACCAATATTGTGAATACTGATTCCGTCAGATTGGTTGTCATCTTTGGGACAATTATTTTTAACATTTAGTGGAGTGTCAACCCACCAGGTTTCTTTCAATTGTTCCAAGAAACGTTGGTTCAAGAGCTTGAGGATCCTTAGTAAGATAAAATCAACAACACATTTAATCATACAATTTGTATTCAAATTAAATTAACAAGAAGTGTAGTGATGTCATTGGACAATCATGAATTTTGATTGGTGAACCTTGTGCAGCAAAATCATAGTTTTCGTGACAATGTTTTTGAATCATTTGTAAATCACAGCTAAAGTGAACTTGGTATCGCCTATCCGTTTCATCTCCTAAATTTTCATTCAACGAATGTAAAAATGAAATGGTTCAGAAGCGAAACGTTGGATGGCTTCAATTTGCTCAGTTCAATGAGCGTTGATGATTTTTGAAATTAAAAAAAAAATTAGAAATAAATTTATGGAATGAAAATTAAATACTTTCTTGTCCTTACATATGTGAAAAGGATTCCTTGAGCGGTGATCCTTTTTGTACCGCGATTGCGTAGGGCTTACGCGAAAATTCTTCACCTTTCTGATCAAAATCACAACTTATTGTTGTCTGCCATCTGACGTTTGTTGCCTCATCTGTCCAGAAAAAAAAAATTTTTTTTAGATAGAATCAGAACCATGACGTCTAATTGTTAAATCAATCATAATTTTAATAAGTAAATTATAAAATAACCTAAGAATGCGAATCCATCGGGGTCCTTATCTGTGGCATTCTTAGTTCTTCGTACACGTTGGACTGCGTAATAAGAATTATTTGGTGGAATGTTGGCATTCATTGCTTCCCACATCTTTGTGTATTTGTCACTGACTGGGTAGTCCCAAACAGATAATTGAGATCGTTCAAAATCTTTCATAGTGTCATTGAGTATCATATTCCTCCAAATACTGTACAATTTCAAACAAATAAACAAGTTAAATTATGTTCCACTTAAGTAGAATTATTTTTGGTTTTTGTCGATCAATTGGTCGAATCTCACATCCTTAGCAAAAATCCAGGGTAGTACAACTAAAAAAAACTATGAAATTTCTTTCAAAAAAAATTTAAGTATAGTATTCAGTAAGTTACAATCGTTACTTCGTATTCCTCCAATAATATACTTTTGATCTTGATTATCATATATACAACCGGCGTCTGAACATTTTTCTGCTCTATCCTCAAACATTAGCTTACTCGTAGAAACGGGTTTCAATTCTTCGCATTCTGTCAAAGTAGATCCAGGCTGAGCTATTCTCCATTGGAGCATATTGGACTTTGTACTGTTTGCTGAGATCTTCGAGTGATTCAATTGGAGCATCCAAACGAGAAACGGTCAAAAATGCTGCCAAATTAGCAGTATATGAAGCAATTATAATAAATCCAAACAACCACCAAGTAGCAGCTACAAATCTTCCAGATAAATTCTTTGGAGATTCACCTCCGCCCTAAGAAAAAAACCAAAAACAAACTTTGTGGAAATGATCATAAAACAACTGAGCTAAATATTTCAAGAACTTGAGGAGTCAGGGATGTCATGCAGAACCAAAGACACTCCTTCAAATTAAACTCCCGCTTTTCTTCATCATCTTCATATTTTTCTCGATTGTTCTGGTAACTGTAAGGACTCCAGCGATCAAATATCCACATTAGGAAACTAAAAATTAGATAAAAAAAATAATATAATTTTCATTTTACTGGTTACTCATGGACAAGACTTGACATAAGATGTCACCTGGTAAAGAAGTAAGAACCAAGAATACACATCCAGACGTCATTTTCAAGGACAGTTAAGAACTTGAAGAGAGAAGTAGGTGTTTTAGGTTTCTCCATAAGAATTGAAATTCCAACGAGATCATAGTATGGGACAGTAAAGTCCACAACGCTCTCACGTTCTGCCATGACAGACATGGCACCAAGAGCAATGTCCGCTTTCTGTCAAAGAAAAAATTATAAAAATTAAAACAGTGACTGAGTGTGAGACAAAAAATTATGTCTCTACAAATTCCATTCAATCACCCTCTTCTGAAGTTCTTTGACCATTCCGTCCCAGTCATGTGGGTAAGTATGGTTCATGTAACCGTATCCATCCACAGCCTTGATTGTGTAGTTGAACTTCAATTCATCCTGAATTTTCTTCAACAAATCAATACAGTAGCCTTCGAAGCAGTTGGCATACTTATCACCATCTTCGGTGCAATTCTTTATTTTCATGACGAACGGAGCTTGCTAAAAAATAACAAGTACATTAGTTATTTGAATAAGATGTATTTCTTGTTTCAATTCCACTCAAAGACCGTGTCACTAGATAGCCGAGATACCGAAAATATGGAAGAGCCAAACCGAAAAAATTGAAAAAATTTTATATAAGGATAAAAAATTGTTATTATTAATTAGGAATTGAGAGTGAACACCTGCGACTTCATCAACTGGGGAGAAATTGTAAGGATCAAAGGTAAAATTTTTTGGCATTCTGTTTTTATTAAATGTCCCGATTTTCGGGTGTCCTGATTTTTGCCTTTCAAGGTATTTGGATGTCACAGTTTTGGATAATAGTGGTATAGTTGTTTAGATGTATTAACATAAGAATTCAATCGTCAATAAATTTAATTGAAAACTCTCCAGTTTTTAATTATAAAAGATAACTAAAACTAAGGTTTTCAAAAATTGAAACGATTTGTCTTCATTATGAATTAATTTTTAGTAACATTTAATTACAAGACATGGTTTGACTTAAAAAAAAAAATTTTTTTTTGTGACGATAGAAAGTCTCCATTGAATAATAATATGCTATTTGGTTCACGATACTGATAATCTCTTCCGTACATTCGATTCTAAGCTACTAAAATCAAAATCAGAACAGAAACTCAAGGTTAATGTCTCGTGACATTGAACTCTGAGACCTGAATCAATAAATTAGTCAATTCTTACTTACAATGACAGTGACAATACGAAAGACTGTCTTTGCAATGTGATCGCTGAGAGTCATTTGTTTTTCATACGATATCAATTTCGATTCTGTAAATCCCGCTAACCAAGTAGCCCTTAGCTCATTTTCGATTGGCTCTGCCTTCCGTGGACTGAATACCATTCTACGGATTTCAAGTGTAAAATTTGGGTAGTTCTTGCCATTCTTTTCCAATATGAATCGACCCATTCCGTTTTCAACACCCGTCTTATTGAAAGCCCCCATCAAGTCTAGATCCAGTGTAGGATATTTACGGAAACCCTTAGCCTTAAAGTCGATACAGGTGTTATTTACATAGGCATCCTTCCATTTCCCTTCCTTCGACAAATCTCTAAATTAAATTTTATGACAAAGTAAACTTGAATTAACAAACAATAAAGAAAATCATATTCTCTATTCTACTGACTACTTGGACCTCATGCATTCTGTAACAATTTTCTAAAGTAGGGAATTAGAGTCAACAAAGAAGATAAACAAGTGACTACCCGCGTAAAATGGATGAATTTTAAACATACCTGAAAGCTAAAATGGCATCAATTGTTAAGTCGATGTAGAACATTCCTGTCAGTGACTTATCCGTTTCGCTCAATTCCTTTTCCATAAAGCTTCTCCTGACAGTACCTTTGGGATCATCAAATTTTGTTGGGAGGAGATGAACAAGAGTTACCTCTCTGTCGCATTTGATACAATGTGGTAGCTTCGTCGGAGAAGTTTTCTAGAAAATGTAGTCAAAACTTTCAAATATTTCCCATCAAATGTAGTTCAGATGTAGTAAATAGTATCCATATTCTTACCATTGTCATGGAGTACCAGGCAAACTCATCACTAAAGTAAGGACCATCTGTTGCATTTGGATTCGTAGCAGCAGCCAGAACTTCAGAAATTTGGTCAACCTCTCCTGCAATGAAGAAGTTGACAATATCCACATGAACTAATTTCTCAACTTGTTTTATCAATAAGTCCCTGGTCAGTTCTGTCTTTGTGAGAAGATGACGTGTTGGCATGTTCTGAAGAAGTGACTTGTACTTGTGATACATTTCTATTCATAAAAACATAATACTCTCACAGTTAGTTTTAAAGACCAATAATTCTTAACTACTGTATACTGTGTTGTATAATAATTGATTTACCATATTGCTTATCATCAAACATAAGAACTGCACTTGTCATACTCTGGGCTTCGACGAGAGAACGGATTGATTGGATAATGACATCAGCAGGTGGTGAAACTTGAATCAAATATTTCATTTGTGGTGGAGTTATTTCTCGCCATTCTCTAGTTAAAATTAATGAAAATTAATAATTAATAATTTATCTAAATTACAATGTTCTAGATTTTAGGGAATTGACATCATCTGTTTAAAATATAAATTATGAGACTAATGACTCACCTCACGTCGTTCTCTTGACCAAAAGAAGCTGCAATCGTAGGAATTTGCATTGCCATCAGGACACTCTTAACACCGTCTGACTGAACTCCAATTCGTGTAAAATCAATGACAATATCCGGTTTTTCATCTGAGTTCATCATCCCATGAAGCTTTTTGCAAACTAAAGGAAATCAAGAAAAATCAAATGAGATATTCTAGATAAGTAAGAGTTACTCAACTCTTAGAATAATAATAAATTTAGTTATTTCTTATTCTTACAATCAGCTTTCAATACATCAGTGTCGTTGTAGGCAACAGTATTGAAACGATGTACTTTCCCAATTGTAATTTTAGTGCCATGATTTCGTTTAGCTTCGAAGAACTTTAATGCAACATCAAACACTCTCTCACTATCAGTATCTTGATGAAGGAAAACTGAAATTGAATTTAAAATAATTAATAATAACATTTAAAAAAAGGATATTTAGTTTTCGCTCTTTTCGTTCTAAGCACCTATAGGTGCCATTTTCCAAATGGAGGTTTTTAAAAGTAAAGTTTGGCATCATTTCGTTTGACTCCTTTCACCAAATACTCAAAATTCTCACATAATTGAGTAAAATTGAGTAAAATCTTCCACTTACAAAATTTTAAATTGTCCATTTTTCAACTAATCAGTTGTTATTATAATTTATTATTATGGAATCATACTAAAACAGGAATAAATGACAAAGAGAGAAGACCTTCGTCTGCCATTTTCTCCCGTTGTCTTGTGTTATTACAACCCATACTCTTAGGAAAATGACAAAATGGTTGGAGTAAAAGTATCAATTTTCATATGTCGATTTCATTGAATAATTAATTAGTCTTTGAATAAGAACTTCCCCATGGGTATTGGAATAAAGAGCCCTATATTCATACATAATTTTTCTATTCCTCTAAAGGAATCTAAAATCATAAATTCTGAATTTTTGAGAAGATGGCCGTTCGTGATGCCTGCCAATAGCTGTCACATTCAGCTCCTTCGTCAGAATTCCTACTTTGTAGTTTATATAACTCTAGAATTCAGATCTCCCTTAAATGTGCCCCCTACCATCCCACCTTCTGGACTGTATTTGGAAGTATGCAATATCTTATCTTCGAACCTAACCCTCTATCCCTTAGATTTTCAAATGATTTTTACAAATCAGGCACTTCAAAATCATTCGAATCCCTTATGTTACTTTGTTGAAATGGTTTAATTAATTATTAAGTGTTTATAATAAAAGTGATGTTAACAAGAATCAACAGTGACTAATCGATTCTACAAAGTGCTCGTTTGAAATTGAATTTGATCATCTAATGTTTATGAAGAAAACGTTGTTAGGGTTAGGCATAGACCACGATTTTACAATCTAAAAGTTAACTTGTTAAAGTTAGACTCCTTAAAATTGATCTATGCAATAATACAAAAATCTAAGAATACAAGCAGTATTCTTAGATTTTTCCGAACATGTCTGATTAGTCATTGTTTGAGAAAATAAGTAAAGAAAAACTTACGAATGTTGACAACAGGAAGATCCTCTCCCTTAGCGACAAATAGGAATAGGACCAGAGCAAAAATAATACCATTCCGGCCCATTTTCCTAAAGATTTTATTCAAAAAACTTAAAAATTTATCCTATTCCAAACGAAAAGAAATTGTCGTTGAAAGAAAAAAATCAATATTTTAATTTACTCAAAAAATTTGTCCCAACTGTTGATGGTTGGAGATGGATAGAGAATGTTGGTCTATCCTTAACGTAGTTTGAATTTACCCTAAGTACAAAGTCCCTGTTAATGGTAACGAAATTTGGTAAAGAATCTGATTAGGTTTATATTCTCAGGATTTAATAGTTTTTGAAAATGTTAGGAATATGCAAACTCCTACCGAGGGATAAGCGAATAAGAAGAGCCATAAGCAGGAGCGATTCGTTCGACGTAATCAGACAGGTTAGGAAAAGTATTTTCATGTCCATAGTTAATGAGTGACACGAAATGACAAAAGCTCACTGAACATTGTCATCGTCTTATCAAATATTCAAGAGAAATTTTGCTCAAAAGTATCAAAAGTAGGTTATATTTTCTTTTGATCCATACCTTATGTTTGACACGAAAGATGAATTAATACGGTTGAGTAGAACAGTTTAATCAATGAATGAGGAGGGATCTTCTTCTTCTTTCTTCTACTCAAGGTTCCATGTCCTCCAATTAATCAAACCCTGTTTTTTACAGATCTGACGACCTTCGAAGGTAACTTCAGCATGTCATGGAAGGTCAGGAATGACTAGAGGGGGGAAAGGTTAAATCTCATGTTCCCTATCGTCTGGCCATCCAGATTAATCAATTATTAGATTACATAAAATTTAATTGGAGACTGCTCGCCAAATCCATATCAACATTTGGAGGAAGGTTTGGAATACTTGGACTTTATCTAGTAACGACCTGGAGAAGACAAAATAGTAAAAAATAAAATTGGATAGATTTCCATTGAGTGGAGTAACAACAGACTGTCAAATATTTTGATTCAAACCTAACTGTCCTGAGGAATGAAGGAGAACGTTTGGTCCAGAAGAGATACGAATTCGAGGTGAGAGAAAACGAGATCTGTAAATAATCTCTGAATTGAAGGTTCACTTCAGTAATAAGTTAAATCACAATCGGTACTTAGTGCTTGATGATATGGATTTGTTCTATGAGACTTGTGGTACTTTACTTACAACTATGAGGGCTCCGTCTTCAAGACGAGGTTACTTCAAGACGGAGGCTTATTCACAACATTATCCACAAATTGCTTCCCCAGTATAATTTTAAGAGTACCACTGCCCTACCCTGATGTCAAAATTTCAAATTCAATAAATTAATAATTACTTTTGCTAACACTTTTACTTATTAGGCATCATTTGGGCTCAATAAATCGTGATTTGGTCCAAAATGATTTAGTTCCAACAATTATCTTGCCTTAATTCTGCTATTTTATTTTTTAATACAAAAAATACGGTTGACACAGTTGAGAGGTAAATAATAATAATAATAATAATTATTATTATTATTATAATTAGAATAATAATAATAATAATAATAATAATAATAATAATAATAATAATAATAATAATAATAATAATAATAATAATATAATAATATAATAATAATCATAATCATAATAATCATAATAATAATAAATGTCTAATATTTATATCATTGTATATCTTATGAGACTGAAATCACGATAGAATTATTTAAAATTTTAGATACATTTCACTTCCAGTATTTGTCAAAATTATAGTAAATTCAGAACAAATCAATTTAAAAAAGTCTTTTACAGTCAGTCGCAAGTCGTGTATACCAAGGAAATGAGTCATTCTATTAAATAAAAATTATTTTAAAATTCTATTATTCTATTTTTTTCGTGTTTTTCGAACTTTCTTCACGTAAGCCTCGACGAGTTCTCTTATTTTCAATGGGTTGATTTCTCCACTCTTGTTATGACAAATCTACAGAATCCAATTGAGTAAATATTTAGAAATGAATTTACCCCAACTTTCTTTAGTCAATAATTTACCTTAGGTACAGCTCGTCTCAGAATATCCTTGTATTCATCTTTCGTTATATGTTTTTTGCTGTAGTGTGGTTTCAACGACACTTTTACTTCTTCTACAACTCGTTCTTGTCGATTCAATTTTTTCAGGAACTGGAAATATCACACAAAAACTCATCAAAGTACGAAAGATTTTTTTTTTTTTTTTTTTGCAAAATGTAACATACCTTCTCCTTTACTCGTAGCTCCACTGCAGATGTTGGAACTTCTTCCGTCAATCGAAGTTCACCTTCATTCATCTTCACTATCGCCTTCTTATGACCACCTGAATATAATTAATAGTATTTGGAGTGTAGTTTTAATTATACTTGACATTCTTTTTTTCATACCTTTCCTTGACTTTGATTTATGATGGGATGATTTAGATTTACTTGATTTATTCCCCTTTCCATGACTTCCAGTTGGTTGTTTCTTGATTGATCCTCCAAAAATTGTATCAAATGATTGCGTCGTGGCTCGTCCTTTAGGTTTCCCTCCACTCACACCAACGTCACCATCTCCTTTTTCTCCTTTATGAGCTGAATTTGTCCCTGAAGCAGATTTCGATGAATTTCCTCCATCATGCGTAGAGTCCTTTGGTGGTTCGAATAAATCATCTCCATCACTACTATTTGGTGAAAATGGCGAATCCCCACCCCCTTCTCTCCGACGTGTCGCATAGTTTTGATCCTTTGGTAAAAGTACTGAACCCCCACTTCCAAATTTTTTACCCATCACATGTGGGCCGAGTCGAGAAGTCATTTGCTGATTAGTTGGATTCAGTACACCTACCATAGGTTGTTGTTGTTGTGGTTGTTGCTGAGGAATACCATATCGTGTTGTAGCTCCCATCAATGGTCCATAGAGTGCGTTGGCTACAGTTGCTAGAACACTCTGATTGAATAAGTTAGGTGGTGGGAGACGGAGTTGAGTTATTGGTGGAGTAGATATAACCACCGGTACGACCGGAACTGACATGCCCACTGTACTCGGAAGAGGAATTTTTGAAGTGGATGGCAATATTCCTTGGTTATTACTAATCCCAAGGGGTCGTGAAGGAAGGGTTGTTCCAGAAACTGGTAACAATGGGGCAACTGTAGTTGTTACAGTTCCAACTCCTAGGGATGTTGACTGTTGTTGTGGTTGAGTCTTGGAGAGTTGGTCATGCATTGGTAATGGAGGTGGAGGTGAACCTGGGGGTAGTGGAGGTGTCATGCTCATATCATTCGGAGAGGAGGAGTCTTTTGGCGGAGTAAACGGACTCAATGTATAATCATCTTGAATTCCATTCCTATCCACTGAGTCACGTGTGGAAGTGACGAGTGCGTCTCCACGCGCAGGCGTATTTCCTGCTTCACTCTCACTTCTAGAATTAGTTCGTCCATGAGAGAACTCTCCTCCGTGCTTATCATTCGAATGAATTTGGAGATGAATCTGTGTGCTATCTGCTGGTACACCGTGTCCATCTCGATAGTGTGGAGACTTCCCACCATCTCCTAAACTCGTCGTACTTACGGCCACACGGTCTTGGTCCGACTCATTCCCTTTTACATGCATTTCCTCATCGTCACTTAGTACAATGAGTGTAGGAGAGACACCAATATTTTGTTCGAGAACCGGAGACGCTTCCAAATCAATCAAAATAGTTTTTTTGAGAGGCTTTGGTTTCTCACTACGTTCCCTGGGATATGATCCTGCACGGGATCCTTTCTTCTTCTCCCCACCAACTTCATCTTTCCCGCTGTCAGGTGGTAGAACAGATTCCTTCCCAGATGCAGTCGAAGCTTCCTTTCCTTTTTGGAAATTCAGACTAACCACAATACTGTCACCGTCAGCAAAAATTGCTTTCGCAGGAGAAATTGACTTTTCTCGACGTTTCCGTTTCTTTTTCTTCTCTTTGTCACCGCTAGGTTTTTCCTTTGGTTGGATAACAATGGGTTCTACAGGTGGAGGAGGGGTAGATGAGGTTACTTTCTCTTTGCTCACCTTCTCTTTCGTTTCCTTTCCTTCCTTCCTTGTTTTCTTTATAGGAATTCGTTCTGGAACTAATGAAGGACGTTCTTTCTTTTTACGATGAGTCCGAGGAGATGGGGATCTAGAACCAGAATGGGACACGGATCGCAGCTTTGTTGGTCTTGATTTCGTCTCGCTTCGACTTCTTCTTCGCTGTCTTTTTGATGGACTCCGGGTTCGGGATCGATGAGAAGTTCTCCGTGGACGAGACCGATCAGGAGTATTTCGGCTGCGATTAGGAGGACTTCGATTGGGAGATGGTGAATGTTGCCGATGTCGTCGCTCATGTTGTGGTTTGGAAGACCTGTAAGAAAACAAAATTTATTAAGTTTATTTTGAAAATTAACTTTTGAACTTTTATTTACCTTGAGTGACCAGATCTTGAGCGAGATCGGACATTTCTGAGTGAACTTGAACTCCGATTAGAATGTTTCGAATGTGCTCGTTTCCCTCGTGAGCGTGATCTTCTTTTAGTTGAACTAAACTTCTCTTCCTTTCTCCCACGTTCCTTTTCTACATCATCACGTCCCCTTGGCGGAATCAAAGGGGGTGATTTTTCGATACTTCTATTCCGAAAATTATCAGAAGCTTCTTCCTCTTGCTTCTTCTCTCGTTCTCGGAAGTACTTTTCTTCCGATTTTGGTTTTCTATCCCTGAATAGTACAAAGCATAAACTTTTGACTACATCACTTTCCAAATAGAACTACTAGTTTGATTTACCTATAGTTCCTCTCCTTGGAAGACTTTGAAGGTTTCTTCCAACAAACGCCCTTCTCTTCATCCTCTTCTTCTGAAGTCAAAAGCCCATGCGTCTCCTGTGGAATCTTTTTCTCAGAGAAATTGACCCGTTCGGAGCTAGAGCTGCTCCTTGAGCGAGTACTCCTTCGTCGCTTCTTGCTCTTTTTTGACTTCTTTCCTTTCTTCCGTTTCTTGTCAGGAATGTCAAGGATTTCACCTTCCTCGCAGTTACTCCCACCTGAGACTGAACGTCGTCTTTTCCCAGTTCGCTTGTTCTCCTTGTCCTTTTTTGGAGAGAGGCTTAGACGTCTCTCATCTTCCTTTTTCTTTCCAATCAATTCTTTCTCCCTGAGTCGCTCCCGCTCAAAATCCGTTTCACTATCCGAAAGAGAGTCCAAAAATCCGGGAATCTCCTTCCTTTCTTCCTTCTCTGCATCCATAGTGTTTTCTGATTCGGATTGAGTTGTACATTTTAGCTTGTGTTCCTCCCTTCTCATTGGTCCTTCATCTTCTGATTCTGGTGGTGGAGTTTCTATTATTTGAACTTCCGGCGGCGTTTCACCAATCACAACTACATCATCGTCCTCTTCTTCTATTATTTGTGGAGTATTATCATCAATTTCGTCATCAACTATTTTCCGCCATTTTCCAACTTCATGTACCTCCTTTGTCCCCGTTAGTCTTGTATCAGTTGATAGAATAGGTTCTTGGCTGTTCCCTTGAAAAAATTCAAGTGCTGGTATATTTTGAAGTATTGGAGTAGCTAGGCTTTGTTGAGGAATCAAGGGTTCAAATATTCTGGGAGTACTTTCATCCTCTTCATCCTCATCTGATCCAAAAATCTCAGCTACTAAGGAGACTTTCTCAGACTCTGATCCTCCTGCCTCATCCCCTTTCCGTAGAGTAAAAGCTTTAGACATTTCTGATTGGAAACTGATACTACTTCCTGCTCTTGGTTCCTTCTTCACCACACCTTTGTTCCGTCGAATTAAACTCCCTACAGAAAAGATACGATGACGAGAAGGTATAGAGAATTGAATTGTGGGTCGACGGTACTCTTCATTTGGCATTGGGATTGCTGAGACGTCCAAAAGTGCCGGACTGGGGATTCTATCCTCTGTCGAAATTGTAGTTCCAGAGACTAAAATTGGTTCTTCGTCGTCCTCACTGGATGTAAGGGGTTGAGAAGGGTCGTATTCGTCCTTCCTTGTAACTAGGTCTTTCTCTTTGTCTTCATCATCTTTGGGCATTTCATCAAAGGAGAGATCATGCGTATCCTCGTCGTCAAAATTCGGCATATCTCGGACGGAAGGTGGAGGTGTTGAGTCAGGTAAAGGGATACTGAGAGGGGAATCCGGCTGTTCCATTTCTGGAAGAGCAGGACTACTTCCATTTGGACTTATCCCTTCCGCTTCACCGAGTTCTCCCAAAAGGTCAGACGACGGGAGAGTAATGGAATCGATGCTTATTCGTTCTTCTAGTCCAATGGGACCGCCTTCAGCTTCATCAATTACCATTTCATTCTCACTGTCACCTCCTGCCCCACCATCCAAACCGGTGCACTCAGTTATTTCTACTGCTACTGGGCCATCGTCTGAAATCCGCCTTGAAAAAATCCTTGGCTCATCTAGATGTAAAAATAGCAGTGAATATTAGCTCAATGGGTGATGTTATCTGAATCTGAAATTCACTCAATCACAAAATGAACTCACCTTCAATATCGCTATAAATATTAAATTCTTCATCATCGTCGTCTTTGTCATCCTTGTCTTTGTTGGATTTTTTCGATGTGCTCGTTTTCTCCAAGTGCTCATCCAGCCCGCTAAAGTCTTCAAAGGTGTTTGTTGCTTCATTACTGTTGTAGCCGCCAAGTGAGGTAGGGTTGTTGGTGTTGTTACGAAAATTCCCAGAAACACTACCCATCCGTTGTTGTATAGAAGAACCGGAAGTGTTCGGTTCGCCTGAATTCCTCCGTGAGTTTTCATTACCTCCTTCCCTTGGGTTCGTCGTGGACGAAGAGGGACTACCTCCATTGGCTGTAGCTACTGTCACATTTTGATTTCCCCTACTTCGGAATTGTGGTGGTGAGCCTCGATTTCCAAAAGAGTCGTAACCACTAGAGTCATTCTCATTGTTGCTACTTGGAGATCGCCAGAGCCTTTCTGGATTTACAGAAATTGAGGGTACAAGCGTTCCGTCAGCACTCTGAATTTGCATGTTTTTGTCCTGGAGTAGGATATGTTGACGACTGAGAATAGGGCCGAGGACATTGGCATTCAAGGCCTGTTGCGAAGTCGCAGAGGCTAGGACACGTTTTCTTGAATCTCCTATTCGGATAGCCTGAGGTCTCATTACACCAACTCCACCTTCGTCGTCAGAACTCCTGAGTTGTTACAAAATAAAAAATTAACAACCACAATCATCAATAATGCGATGAGAAAAAAAAAAATTTTTTTTTGAGACCCTATTGCCTTACCCTTCAAAGTAATCTGCCAAATCATTGACAGTGGCATATATTCTGAGCGGTGCAATTCCTGCTTGATGTCGTTGGTTACGAATGGAAGCAGCAGATGTGGATTTTTCAGTGGTTGGTGAGTAGGTAGCTCTGTAAGATGGAAGACCAACGTAGACTTGCCCTGGTCTCGGCGGAAGAATCCCTAACTGCTGCACTAACCGACCACGTGGTGTGGCAGGTCTTCTTTCCAAAACGACTCGTTGCTTCCTCGTCCGCTTCCTTCTTCCACGTCGTTTCCCAACTCCAGATCCCGATCGCTTTCGAACAGTTTTTCTCTTCCTCCTACGTACAGGCGCTTTCCTAGTTCTTGAATAAGAACTACTTCTATTTCTCGTTGAACCTGTTTCTGTCTGGCTCAAGGCTCCGTTTGCTATAGGACTCTGTTCAATCAACCACAAAATCATTTCATATTTGAATGTTTGCATTTGATAGAAATTTGTAAGAATATTTAAAAAAAATTATTGCAGATTAAATATAATTAGGAACAAATATACAATAAAATTAGCGTACAGGAGATGCATCTCTTCTCCTACGTATCATTATGCGTCGGCTGAGCCCTGTCCTTGGTATCCTAGTTCTCGAAGGCCGTGTCCAATTGCTACTACTGCTTGAACCCGCTTCTTCATTTCTACCAACCTATTGTAATTTATGTTTTATTACTATCAAAATTGTAGGGAGGAAATTAAAATTAAAATTTGAATTACATGCGCTCTCCCAGGAGTACAAGTGGTACAGTACCAGTCGTCAATAGGCACAAACTGAAGCGGTGGATCGAGACACTCGAGATGGTAACCCATGTCACAGTCGTCACAGAGAAGGAGTCTGTCCTCTCGGTCGCAACAGCCACAAATTTCACAGAAAGTAGGATCTGAGAATTCATCATACTCTGCATTTCTTTGGCAGGCTGGAGGAACCAATTCTTGCACACGAAGAATGTTTCCTTTCACTTTGTCCATGATGAGGACAGAGTGGAAGGTTTTTCGATCAATTGGACAAGTGGTCACATTCTGTAAATAAAAAGTACAACGTATGACTTCAATGACATCACACATTATATATGACATAATAAGTCAGATTATTAAACTTACATCCGCCCACTCCAAGATACATTTGAGACAGAAAGTATGTTCACAACTATCTGGGGTTGCAATTTCTTGCTGCTTAATCACACGAAGACAAATCGGACATTTCTCAAGTGTCCCATCAAGAGAATCATCCGAATTTTCTCCTTCACTTCCTCCTTCATCCACTTCTTCACTTGAATTCTCTTCTGCAGTACCATCTAAAATTCAAATAATTCAAAATTATTTGAAACAATTAAATTTTTAGTATTATTTGAGCTACTTTGGTTACCATCCTCTGCTTCTGAGCCATCACCAATTTCAGATTCACTACCTGAACCTTCTTCATTTCTCATATCCATCGGTAAAGGCGGAGTCTTAGTTCTACCATTTTCACCACTCATCCTGTTATCAATTAAACACAGAATGAATACTACGACAGTCGGAACAATGAACTATCCAATGAAACTTTATAAGAAACTTAAGTATTTCCACATAACTAAAGCTTTTTTTTTTCCTCAAGCCAGTAGTCTCACCATACTACTTCAATTACTGTGATTAAGAATCATTAGAAAATAGTAGATTACAGTGGACTGATCTAGACGAAGATAAACTCATTTCATGAAGGGAATATACCTACGAGATAAATTAGTAATTTAGATAAACAAATTCCACTCAACTAACCGACAAACTAACGTAATTCAAAGTGATTCATAGCTAAGCATACAACATTATATTTTCTTCTACTTCAACCTCTCAATAATAAACTGAGTCTCACTCTTACCTGAGGTTTTCAATAATATAAGAATCTTTCTATCCTGTCCTTAACTTTGAAACATGTAAATTCTTATCTGGAAGATCCGAATTGATCCTGTAAGAATAAAAAATAAAATATTAAAAATAACTTGAAACAAATATTAATATTAAAGTTTTAACTTTAAAATTACAAGATTTGAATAGTGATGAGAAGGTTTTATCTGTCGGTGTTTGTAATTGGCAATTTAGTTAAAAAATCATCTCCATTTGAACCATCTTCAGACAAAAATTTAAAAGTCTGTTAAATCATATTAGGATTGATGAGTATAAAATGAAGTCAATTACCTTGTCCAGGAATCCGGAACTGGTGTAATTTTTATGTAAATTGACAGGCACAAGAGGAAATTCAGCTGTTTAGATGACGAATTAAAAGAATTCCTTCAAAGTTCCCGTAGTAGTGGAGCTTCATCTCATCACCAAATAATAATAATGTAATAATAGCCCCAGAGCATAAGAATCACATACAGGGTCTCCTACTTTTTTTTTCATACTTATCTTCACCGCCAGAATTTGTTTTGGCGCTTCTTTTGAATTTTGATTTTTAATTCATAACTCCAGACTGCAGTAAAAGTAAATTACTTTCTTGAATTTAAAAATTGAGGCAATTCCATACGCCTTTGTTAAGTTGTTAAATTTTTATATGTTATTTTTTTTAATTTTCCTTAAACTACAGCTGATTGGGTGCTGAAATATAATTTTGACTTTATGATGACAAAACTTGACCTTACCTCATTACTGTTGACCATAGATGTTGATTGTTGAACAAGAGTTCACAAATCAATTAATTAAAACAAATGAAACTAGCTCGATGATTGAGAAATGAAGAGAAGAAATAAGAAGATAAAATAAGAAGGAAAAAAGATGCCCCTGAGCTTGTTAAAGTTTAAACAAGAAAAAAAGTAAACAAGACAATCAGAAGGCTCGTTTCATACCTCACTAGGGTTATCAAATAACACTTTTTAAACTTAACAACTTTATACAATTTCAGGAATACCCTCTGAGTCTAATGGTTATTAGGATTTTTATCTAAACTTTTAGAGATAAAGAATTAATCACATTTTAATAATCAGTCTAGTTTTGAAATACTCAAATTTTTTTTTTATTAACAAAAAAATAATGGCCCAATTCCTGTAATTGTAAACAACGCTTCATTGTACTATCAGACTATCGGATTAATATAACTATGAAGTGTGACTCATTTTGGATATCTCTGATTGGTTGAATAAACTATGGGTTCCGATAGTTTTAATCACCTCAGAGGCATGTATTAAATGTCTTATAGTCCCTCAATGCAATCCTCTCCACTCAAACTCAACACATACAAATTAAGTTTGAGAGGAGTTGTGGGGATGGGAACACATTTTCTGAATTGTGTAGTGACTTTATGGACACAGGGTAGTTGTCTCCTTGATAATATTTCTTACACATTTCGGTTAGGAATAGACAAAGCAGTTAATTCTATCACAACTTTTCTATCATTTTCGTTCCCGTAAATTTTCTATAATCCGATAGTACTAATGAGCCTTCATACTACCAGGCGCTTGCTCTATACACAATTACGAGAATTGAGCCAATGAAAATCTTTCTTACAAATATACAGGAATTATAATTAATTATTAATGAAAATTAAACTCAAGAAAATTAAAAAATTAAAAAACTTTCAGCGCCTAAATTTAGGCAATTTTTTGATGACTGTAGTATACCCATTGTTACATGTCATTGAAAGATCTCAAACCCCATGCTAACATGTCATTCTAACATCTCAAACTACACATATTCTTAATAACTACCATAACTTATTTTAATAATGAATATTATAATGAGATGTTGGAATCAACAGCCAGTGTCTAAATCCTACTTATGTAAGTTTTTAAATTTTGAAGAATGGATTTATATTATAATTTTATAATATAATTTCAGAGTATGTCGATGACTTTCACTGATATAAAAAAACTTGAGACACCCTGTACATTTAAAGATATTCGTTCACTTCCACCCCTCTCCTCCACACACCCCCTGCCGCAGATTTCTATTAACCATAGCCATAAACAACAGAAAAAGCAGGGTTCAACTCATATCCGGTATTTTATTTTTTCTCCATCGAATTTCGATATTCAAAATGTAAAATGTTAGTTCATAATTTTATTAATCATTTCATTAGTTTTATTCATCAGTGTGATACTTGATTGTTTATAAATTCAATCAATTCAATAAAAAATGATCATTCCTCTAGTCATCGATTTTATTTAATCTCACAGCATCAGCAGGTTCAGATTGCAAATTTTTTTTAGCAAGGTAGTCACAACAATGCGAAATTGAGATAAATGCAAAACATTATTATTATTATTTTTTTTTTTACATAATTGAATAAATTATTTAGAGGCTGATTAGTGATTACTAATTAAATCGTTTGTTCAATCCGTAACTTTGACTTTTCAGTTACTAAACCTTGTCTTACCTTTGAACCTCTCGCGTGGTGAGTGACATCTAGCGGTGAGTGAGTATTTCTTGTTACATGTGAATGTGAGATTTTAAGGAAAGATATGGAGGATTTTTTTTTTTTCTTTGAATATAAATGAGAAAACTTGGACGCAGGCGCAACATAACACAGCAGAAGTTTTGTTCAACCAATGAGAACCATTGAGGTCCTTTAGACAGGTTCTGGTTGGTTCTTTGGTGAGTCCGGTTTTTCATTCTTTGGAGTTTCGGCTTTCTCTTCAGTAGGCTTTGGCTCGTCAGGAGGGATTGCCAGAACGGAAGTTGTACAAAATGGACAACGTGTTGCTTTCTTTTTGATGGAGCTTGCGCACTCTGGACAGTCACGTTGTTTTGACTCCTCCTCTTTTTTAAATTTACCCATAACCCATTCACTGGGAAAGACGACAATGTAGTAGAGCACAAGTGCAGTGATGAGGAATTGTATAAGTGCATCAACTACACTTCCATACAAAAATTCCGTCCCATTATCTGTTTTGTATGAATATTGCCCAAAATTTGGACTTGTTCCAAATACTCCAAGCAACGGTGTTATGAGACCTTTAGTAAAAGCCGTCACAAGTGCCCCTAGAAATCAAATGTACTAACGTCAAAAAAATTTTTTTTTCCTTATTTACTTTTTACATATTTGAATAAAAATATATAATTTACCGAAACTAACACCCATGATGACAGCCACGGCCAATTGGATAAGATTTCCACGAAAGATAAAATCTTTGAACCCGCCCATTTTTCACGTCTAACTCAGAAAGAAAAGAAAAAAAATAATAAATTATAAAGAATTTTCTAACGTGATTAGTGATTACTGATTGATTAGTTAAAATGTTAGTAAAAATATACATTAAATCATAAATTAGCTTCTACAAGGTGTACCGTATGGTAAATCGAATGTTTGATATTCGATGAAAATTCTGAATTATTCCTTTCTAACAATGTCTTAAATCCTTGAGCGAAAATGAAATAGACTGATTGACAGTTGACTGGATGTCAGTTTCACTTCTACCTATATATACCTAGTTTACTATAATCCAAATTAATCAAGGATCCAGATTGATGGAAAAATTAGAAAGCTGTCTACTAATTTTAGTGATTTCAAGAAAATACTCCCTCATCAGTCCTTAGAAGTTTGGTACAGAAGTGAAGAAATTGACAGGGTCAATGCAGTTCACACCTATATCTTGAAAAGTGATAGGGAGGTCTAGTCGAGTCTTGAGCAAGCTTACTTCTTATTAGTGTTAGTACATATAGATGTGTCATTTCTCTGGCCAAAAGTCTCAAATCTTTGATTAATGTTCAGTTATATCTGAAAATTGATAAATTGATTCAACCTTGAGCATGCAAGTTTTTAGAGACTGTAGTAAGCTCTTCCACAAGTCAGAAACGGTTGATTTAATGGATGAGTAGTGCATTGTATGCTAACGCCGACTCTCTCAAATCTACTTCCTTCGTCAAATTTTCTTACCGAATTCTAATAGTCTAATTTGCTTAGTTCGATTATTACGATATATTTTTTAAATCGATTCTCCGAAATCGATTACTGAAACAGAAAATCGATTCTCTTAAGTCAATTCTCTTAAACCGATACTCTTTAACCGTTTTTTTTTACTCGAATTCCTTGGTCTGATTTCCTTAGACCGATTTCCTAGGTATAAAGGATGAGGCATTGTTCAGTATGCCTCATCTATGTACAATGGAAGTGCTCTTTCCAAAATTCATTTGATACTACAGTGCGACTCCANAGTTCAGTATGCCTCATCTATGTACAATGGAAGTGCTCTTTCCAAAATTCATTTGATACTACAGTGCGACTCCAAATAGATAAGACTATGGGAAGAGATTTTTGGCCCATCCCGTTTACTGGAGGACAGAAATTAGGTCGTTTTTTTTTCGCAGGGAAAGTTGTTGGTTTTAATTTTTTTCTGGGGAAATACTATACAGTTTGAGAAAGACCATTGAAAACTAGGATACAAAGTTAAAAAATCTAGTCTGTACTATTAATGTATCAAAAGTTATGATTTTTTGAAAATTGAAATTTTGGGATCTTCTTTTGAAACATCCATCTTTTAGTATACAACATCTCAAAATAATATCCAAGAATTTATATTTTCAAAAAATCATAACTTTTGTTTTAGTGATCGTAGAATCTTGATTTTTTTTTTACTGTATCCTATTACTTTTGGATGGTATTTCTGAAACTGCTAATACTTTCTCTGAAAATAATTCCAGTCAAAATACGGGTTGACCATTGATTACATAATCATTGTTTTTCTCAGCCAAAGGGCGTAGGCCAAAAGTCTCTTTCCAAATCCTTTGCTATTTCTGGTTCTACTGTATAGTGAGTTTTTGAGCAGAGAGAAAAGTGGGTTTGAGATCTCTTTCTTTTTTTTCTTGTTTTTTTTTTNACTGTATAGTGAGTTTTTGAGCAGAGAGAAAAGTGGGTTTGAGATCTCTTTCTTTTTTTTCTTGTTTTTTTTTTTGTGAATGCTTTTTCTTAGCAGAACTCTCTCCATTGGTTAGTCAATAATTATACCTCACGCTGTNTTTTTTTTTTTGTGAATGCTTTTTCTTAGCAGAACTCTCTCCATTGGTTAGTCAATAATTATACCTCACGCTGTATTTTTTTTTAAATTCATTTTTTTAGACCAATTCACTACAAACCGATTCACTGAAACTTATTCAATTGAACGAAAAAGTTGGGTTTAATCTCCCAGAAGGTAAGGATACGTTGGTAGGATTAGGATTCTCTCAGTGTCTTTAGGATGCAAACTCTAATNCGTTGGTAGGATTAGGATTCTCTCAGTGTCTTTAGGATGCAAACTCTAATTAAATCACTACAAACCTCACCATTGAAGTTATACAGGAATGTGAGGTGTCGTGGGAAAAGATAGAGCCAATACGCGATGCTTGCAAAGCACACAATCTATNCTACAAACCGATTCACTGAAACTTATTCAATTGAACGAAAAAGTTGGGTTTAATCTCCCAGAAGGTAAGGATACCTTGGTAGGATTAGGATTCTCTCAGTGTCTTTAGGATGCAAACTCTAATTAAATCACTACAAACCTCACCATTGAGGTTATACAGGAATGTGAGGTGTCGTGGGAAAAGATAGAGCCAATACGCGATGCTTGCAAAGCACACAATCTATNAGTTATACAGGAATGTGAGGTGTCGTGGGAAAAGATAGAGCCAATACGCGATGCTTGCAAAGCACACAATCTATCAATATCTCAATAATGCTGATACCGACCGCCCTATCCTATCCAACTTACAACTAATCACGGATTATTTTAACTCAAACACGAGGAATGAATTTTTAAACAATTTTAATCGATTACCAGTGTTAATAATTTTAATTTAATTAGTTTTAACTCTAACCCTAATTTCACATTCTTTTACTACAGTCCGTTCCAATATTATAAGGCATAGGGAAGAGACTTTTGGTCCATGCGCTTTACTGGAGAAAGTAAGTTACCTTAAAACATTGGAACTATAGGATCCTAAATTTTTTTTTTCTATATTAAGAGTTAACAGTTAACAGTTTCAGAAAGAGCGTTGAAAAGTACGGTAACCCGTGAAAAAATTCAAGTCTCCAAGACCATCAAAACAAAAGTTATGATTTTTTGAAAACTTAAATTTTTGGGTGTTGTTTTGAACCGATAGACTCAGACCTAAGATCGTTTGAAAAGAACATCCAAAAATTTTAATTAAAAAAAAATCATAACATTTGTTCTAGTGATCGTAGAGAATTGAATTTTTTCATGGGCCACCCTACTTATCAGTACTCTTTTTCAAAATGTTAACGTTTTAACACAGAAATTTATTTTTTATTTTTTTAGGATCCTATCGTTCCAATAATTATTGAAGGTAACCAACTTTTTTCCAGCAGAAGCATGGACCAAAAGTCTATTCCCGGTGTCTTATAATATTGAAACGGACTGTATAGTATCCATGTACTATAATGTAANATGGACCAAAAGTCTATTCCCGGTGTCTTATAATATTGAAACGGACTGTATAGTATCCATGTACTATAATGTAATGCTTCAACCATAATTTCTGGAGCAAACTATAGAAGTTCAACTCTAATTATTTCTGTTTTTTGAAAACAATGTATGAAAGTGACCCCGCCCCGGAAGGCCTGGAAAGCACTTCTAATTGTTTCTCAGTATCTGCACGGAAAGTCGTGGAAGATAGACCTTCATGTGGTTTTATGTAGTACAGCTGGAATAAGACCTTCAGATGGAAGATGGAACTTCAAGGTCTTAGCATACACTTTACAACTAAAAACGTTAGTGGAAGTGCATGTTAAATCAGAGTTATAATTCCACGTCAATTACTCACGTATGATCGTGAGTAATTGAATAATATTTAAAAAAAAATTAATCCGTCAAGACTCTTGATTCATATTTCGATTATCAGAGTCCGACTCATGTGGGAAAAGATGGGTGTCAGTGAGTCATAACTCTGATGAGTCCGATGACTCCCTGACCCTCATTCCTGTCCATCTCACTCACTCACTTTATTATAATTAGATTTAAAAATTATACTGTGTAACCATGTATTGAAATGGGTAAAACTAAATTGAATGGACACTTACACTACCAACTAACGACTAACAGAATTACGAACATCTAACTTAAACGAACCTATCACTTTCGAATACCAATATGACTCGATTGAACCCGACAAAAAATGTAACCCTTAAAAGTACCGAGTGGCACATTAAAACATTCATAGTTGAGTTAATTAGGCCTGCATTAGTAGGCGTGTCAGATCAAATTAACATTGTAACTAATGATGACCTAGGCACGTNCACACTCACTTTATTATAATTAGATTTAAAAATTATACTGTCTAACCATGTATTGAAATGGGTAAAACTAAATTGAATGGACACTTACACTACCAACTAACGACTAACAGAATTACGAACATCTAACTTAAACGAACCTATCACTTTCGAATACCAATATGACTCGATTGAACCCGACAAAAAATGTAACCCTTAAAAGTACCGAGTGGCACATTAAAACATTCATAGTTGAGTTTAGGCCTGCATTAGTAGGCGTGTCAGATCAAATTGACATTGTAACTAATGATGACCTAGGCACGTTAATAAAATCTCAAACTCTCAAAAAAAAAAACTCAAAATATGTTNTAATTAGGCCTGCATTAGTAGGCGTGTCAGATCAAATTAACATTGTAACTAATGATGACCTAGGCACGTTAATAAAATCTCAAACTCTCAAAAAAAAAAACTCAAAATATGTTATATTAAAAATTATTAAAAATTAAACCTAGTTGACTTTGGAGGAATTGAGTCAGGTCCTACTCACTTAATCAGTAAAGTTTGAGTCACTGAGTTATAAATCTGAATCAAATTAGTATGACTCAAATGGGAGTGGTTGGGATGTATGGTATAATTGTAGAGGAAAAAAATTTTTGTTAATAATTCTTTCAATCATTAGTACTATTTCTATACTAAAAGGGTCAAATGTAGGTAGTGAAATTCTATTTTAGTTGTAAAATTATATACCCTAACCCCTAAATTTCAAATTCCTTGACCCTAAATTCAAAATACAAATTTTCTTTACCTGTTTTCTGATGTATGAGCACTGAAAATAACGAGTGAGTTACGGAGTACCTCCTCTGCGTGATGATCTTTTGAGTCTAGACGTGTAGTTCGGTGTGAAATTGTTGTAGTATTGATCCAACATGGATCAATAGACTCACCCTATACGCTGAATTTGAGGACGCTGAACTGACATGTGTAAATAAATACCCAAAGTATAATACCCGGGACTTTATACTTCAACAACACACTTTTTTTTACTTATAATTTCCTTTGAATAGAATATGGCAAAAAAACATCTACACTCTAAGGACTCGTCTAAAAAGTTTAAAATCCATTCATTATGAAATAATTAACTAAGTCTAACTTTGATTTAAAAACTCAAAATGTTTTAAGTTTGGAACTTGAAATACTGGTGACTCTTTGGTTTTGTAGTAGTAGTATGTATGTAATGTAGTAGGCGGTATTCTTTGAGGCGACGACAACGGTGGCGGTGGTAGTAAAGAAAATGATGCGCCATCTGTCGAGGTATTTAAAAATTTTAACTCCTGCTCCTTCTGAGCAAGCGCAGTAGTTTAGAATTATTTCTTAACATTAAGTTTCTCAGTAGTGTCACACGCCAGAATCTACGGATTTGTATTCACTAGAAAAAAAAAGGTATAAGGTTATAGAAATATTGAAAAGAGTTGATTATTTTGTGATAGCGCAGGCGCTCTCAGTTATAAATGGTTTACCATGGTGTGGCAAGAGGCGCGGAAGATGAATTGTTGTTGTGGACGCTGAGACTGAGTGTTCTTGAGATTTTTCGTACTTTTTCGACCTTCATGGTCTGTGGTAAAGCATCATCGAGTGCGAGTAACTCACTCGATGTGAAGAGAAAATCGAGTAATTTACGTACGATCATCATCACAACCAACTGAAACAAATTATAGAGTCAAATTTGAGTAAAATTAAAAAAAAAATTTTTTTTTTGGGTCTCAATGGTGTAATTGTTAGACAGTTGCACCGATGAGACCAAGATATTACCAGGATGTTTATGTTTGTTTATAATTTTTTTTTAAATACTTTTACTTATGTATGCTACTGTAAATTACCATAAGTGGGAAGAGGATGGCGGTAGCTTTGACCGATTTGATGATCCAGAGCAGTGCTAAACATGTGACTTGTATAAGAGTGTAAAGATGGACTCTAATAAGTGGTACTTGTTTGAGATAGTTGTGTTCTGGTTGGTACTTAATTGGCATAAACAACAATAAAATCCTGTCAAAAAGTTCCATTTTCCGTAAAGCTGAGAAGCCCATGTAGAGAAAGACACCGTAGAGTACGGGCATTGGGACATGACATAGCAACGGTGTCAGAAATACAGAGAGTCCAATAGTAAAAAAAATTAAAAGATTAGAAACGCGTTGTTCACGCACGCCTAGAAATGTTGGTTTTTCTCCCGGTGCTGCTGACTCTGAATCAACTTTTAGAGAACCAATGTTCGTCAGACTCTCAACTGTTGCTGCCACGAACCATGGAAGACCAAAAGCAGAGCAGAGGACAATGAGGATAGCTAACACGAACAGATCCAGATGATAGCCACATCCTTTCTGAAATTTCGAAAAAAAAAAAAAAAAAATGAAGGAATGAAATCTGGACTCTATGGTTAGAATCAGAAGAAGATAATAATTTTTTCTTAATTATGTTAATTTCCTAACCCACTGACCTTGAGTTTATGGTCTCTTCGATTAATGATGACAGCTGTTATCTGTTGATCCATGAAAATAAGGATTGATGCAAGAAGCGCTGGAAGTGTAGCTGCAAAGACACTCCAACTTGGATTTTGTCCGATTGGATTAATAAGCCATCCACGATCAGGAAGAGTCGGAGCAAATTTCTCTGGGACAACGAGTTTTGGAGTATCAACTCCAACACTCAAGTCAAGGAGAGACATACTCATAATAGCTATGACGACAGCAAAATCACTCACAAGGTATCGTACACAGGTTGGTAAGAATGATGAAGTTCGAAATTCTTTAAAGATGTACGACACAAAAAAAGTACCAGCGAATAATAGAAGTGACATCAAGAAAATTGAAAGGCGACGTTCATGTTCGTAAGGGCTTAAAATCCTACCAGCCACAACGTCCTTGAAGAATGAGTCCTAAGATTAGAGTAGAAATAATTAATGTAAGGGTAAAGTAAAGTGTAATATTGAATTGATTTATATTTGTTTACGTTGTTGCTTAAAGGGTCTTCGTCAACATTATACTCCCATTGGTAAGGTGTGGAAACATTTTCAGCAATTAAAAGATGTGTCTCATTTGCTCCGGTTGAGTTGGGGTCAATGACCTTGAGACTACTTATGATTGGCCCTTTTCGTATGAGCATAACGTTTTTCACAGCCTCTACCATGAAAATGATGGCAATGAGTGTTGCAAAATTTTCTTCGGTGAATCTTGTGATGTAGGAAACAAAAGCACTTGCGTCGAATACAACCAAAATTAACATTGTTAGACCCACCCAGATTCCAACCCAAAAACGAAATTCCAAGTACTCCAAGTGATTACTCCTAAAAATAACAAATGAAAATATTTATTACTAAATATAATAATGTGAGATTGAATAAGAAATAAAAAGTTTGTCTGCCTTTCATCATCAGCGGCATTTGTGTAGTTTTATGGGCGTAATGATAAGAAGGTACCCGAATATCACTTTTCTTATTGAATCTCATGTTTAAGTTAACTTACTCGCAAAAATGAACGAGAATTTTCTCGAAAACGAGTACAGGGCCTGTTGAGCCTAGAATGATGAGCGGTTGACCAGAAAAGAGTGCGAAAACTATTCCGCAGGCACAACCTAATCAAAAAAAAAAAAAAAAAAGATAATAATAATAATGTTTGCCGCCAAATGGAAGAAAGTACAGTGGTACCTGCAATCATTGTCTCCATTGTCCCCATGTTGTGATGTGTGGCAATGCTCATGAGTCCTCCAAATGTTATAATAGGTGTGAGACAAGCAAAATACAAAAAGAGCCATGTTGCCAAACACTGGAGAGACAGTGCATCTCGAAAATCAGACAGATACCTAAAGACATGCGCAAAGAATTAGTCCAGTAGAACAAAATTTGTCCATGGATTTCAAAAAGAGTTGGAAATTACCATGGTATTTTCCTTTTGATGTCATTAACTAAACCACCAAAAAATTTTCCAGTTCGTTTGAGTCCATTGTCCATATGTTCCTCATCATCTGAACAATCACCAGAAACTGAATGCTAAGGAATGAATAAGAGATATAAGCCAGGAAGTACAAATAATAACATCAAAATTGAATCTTTACTTGATCAATTGTTGGTGGTTCAATTCGAATTGAAGAGTCCCAAGCAGTTGGAGGGAGAACCGTTGTATGTTGTAAAAATTGTTGAAATCCTTCTACAAGTCCTTGTCGTGTTTGGGTTTGATAGGCAGTTTCTTTAAACTTTGTGTCACTCATAACAGCTCCAATTGCTCGACCTTGTTCAGAATGTTTTACTTCGTCACCTGGTGGTCCAAGAAGAATAAAAAGGAAGCGGGTTGGTAATGGAACTTCTGTCATATTTCCAAGTACACGAGCTTCCTTCAATCGAACAAAAGCTGCGATTGGTTTCTTCAATATATTCAGTTCTCCAACAAGAATATTAGCAGATTCCGAGTTATGTGGAATTTTTCTCATAAAGTTGACATTTTTCTGACAGAAAAAAAAATATATAAATCAATTTAAAGTTTGAACTTTGAAACCCATTCTAAACCCAAACTCCTTATTTATCTATGGTGTTGATGATCTCTTCATTTTGAAAGTCATGTCCCTAAATCTAAATATTCACATCTAACTAAAAACTTGACCTTTACCTTGCTTGGATCTTTTTCTGGTTCCACACGTATAATCATTGAAGCAGAGCTTTGTCTTCTATAAAAATCACTCGGACGTCTCGTGACTATATAAAAAAATTACAACAATTAAATTTTATCTCGAGGTTATAAGTTAAATTTGAGAGAAGCTTCATTCAATAATACTCTCCATACGTTTCTTTTGTTTTGTAAGACATGATGGTTGAATTCTAAGTGTAGAAACTCCACTTGGTCTTTCATATAAATGAACATGTCTACGAAGAAGTGTTTGAAGAATACGCATGCGCTCTGATTCGAAAATAAGTCCAGATTTAGCCCATTCATCAACTACAAATCCACAAGTCCGTTCAAGTGAGTCTGATTCCAAATTTAACATAACAGCTTGAGTGGTAAAGTATCCTTGGAGGTCATAGAGTGACTTGAGTGAGACTGTTGGAACATATGGTTTTGACCATCGTTGACCTCGAGTCTCAACATCCTCTTCATATTTGACCCATCTACAATAACAAAAAAAATATATATTTATATTATATAATTCATTTTTATATTTCATTTACATACACTTAAATTATATTTTTATGTGTCAAATAATTAATTAACAACGATTGAATCTTTATAAGAACCTGTCAATCAACTAATACATATACACAGTCTTGGGAATTTAAAATAACTTAAAAAACAAATATATCCCATCATACGAAATTCCTAACATGTTTAGATTGTTTTTTTGTTTTTTTCAGTTTACATGCTCATATATCGTAATTATTACTCAATTTATTAAAAATTATATTATTAAAAACAAATCCCAGATTTGGATTAACCTTATTTTTCTATAGACTAAGACTAGTTAAGTTGATTGGCAGGTAGGGTTGAATTTATAATTAGGGTTATGCCAATTGCTACACACACAGTATCCCACACTTTGATTAATCAACTTTCATCATAATACTCATTAATTCAAGCAAAAAAAAAAATTAGATTAATACGTGAGGAAGTTTCATGCGAAAACATGAAAAATGACGTTGTAATTTTTAATTTTAAGTTTGATCTAAACCTGAGAACTGGGATGAACGTTGATGATCTCATTATTAGTTATGTTAGTTAAGAATAATGAATAATCAAAAATCAAAAACTTTTAAATTAATGTAGAAATAATAATAAAATGTAAGAATAGACATAATATTTTCATAATTTGAAAAGAAGCGCGGTTTTTAAATTAGTCCATTGCGCCAACTCACCTTGCAGTTTCCCTCCATTCTACGCGCCCTCTGTCATCTGGCATAAGTTGAGACATTTCACAAAAGAGGGGATAAACTTCTGCTCCTTCTTCAAACGTCCATCCTGCGCCTGACTCCATCATATGAACCTGCGCACAAAAATTTAAAATTTTTTCAATTTCAGACCTGCGCACTAAAACTCTCACACACCACTACCAATCCCTTCTCATCTACTTACTCAACACTCGCTTCTCAATCCTTTTAGACTTTCTAATAAACTAGTTTTTTTTTTAAAGTTTATTTTGACGTTAGGTGTACGAAGGTTGGGTATGAATTGAATAATTGAGACGCAGAGTAGGAAGAACTAATAGAGCTCAATTAAACCTAACTAAACTAACATGTCGAGGAGAGATTTCCTAGTTTTTATTCCTTGTTCATAGCATCCTATAGTCCATTGAATTTTCTACTTCATCAATTTGATATCTCGTGTGTCTTTTGGTCAGATCAAAAGTCATCCAGTGGTTTTCCATTGAGAAAAGAACCAATGGGAGAGGAGAGAGTGTGAGTGAGAGGGACAAAGTGGTTGACCTCTGACCCTAACTATAATGATACACACCTCCGACCCCATTACTAATTACTTGACCCTAATCTTCAACAACAGAAAATACGCCGACTTTTTAACATTTACAGATGACCAAAGAGAATAACTAGTTCTGGACAGTTTCACTGGCGCCGTACTGGGATGACCATTTCTCCATAGAATCCCTCAACAGTCTCAAAAAAGTGGTGAAATATCAAATGTCCGCGTGTCTTCATATGAAATCCTCTTCAAAAACTGATCTGACACTACTAATCCGAATCACATTGACATTTTCACAACGTCATGTCAGAATTTCTTGATTAATTCTACCTATCTTTTCAAATTTCTTGTTGTACTAGTAAAAAAAAAAAAAAAAATATGGTTCTAGAAGGTTAACTCAAGTACGGAATGTGAAGAAATAATAAATATGTCGACACTATGCTCATCCTGCTTCTCTTGAATTTTACCGCTCACATAAATCTACAACGCGCAATTACAAACATAAAAAATATATTATATAATCTAATACGACGAAGAAGTTTTGTAGTAGGTTGCATTAAAACAAACAATATATTATACAGTGAGTTCTAATATCTAATCGAATTTCGCGGTTTTTTTTTTTTTTTTTTTTTTTTTAATCAAGAATATAAGTCTCAGTGTTCCCCTAATGACAAAATGCGCGGGAATTTGGTTTGCTTATTTGAATAAGTAACCCCAAGTTTCCCTGCTTTTTGGTATATTAATACATATTTATTATTATTATTATTATTATTATTATTATTAATTATTATTATTATAATTAAATATTATATTATTATTAAATCTCACTGTATAAGGCACGTGTTATATTTGAGGACATATATGGTATTATAACTTATATATTTCTTAACTATTATTCCTTATAATTTCAACATAATTGCGAAAGTTTAAATATGATAACTTTTAATTAAAGATTAGTTAAGAAGCTCACCTTTAATCTCGCAATTTAAACCTTCTAACACTTAATAAATTGTTGAAAATCTTCGCTAGAATATATCTATTCTTGTGTTAAGAAAATGAAAATTTAAATAATAGCGCTTAGACGTTACCTCAAGTGTAGACTTCCACCATACTCTTAATTTTGATGTTAATGATTTCTGTGGGTCTGGGTATAATTCTATCGACCTCATTGTAGAATCTAATGTACCATTTATAAGTTAAAAGAAAAAAAAAAAAAAAATTTTATAAATACTAAATTAAGTAATTGACTTAATTCAACGGACTAGTTGGTAATAATGAATTGAATTAGAAGCAATTGGAATTAAAGTAACCGTTACCAATTGCTGTCTTATTTGTTACTGGTAGTGATTCAAGGTCTTACATTTAGTTACACGAGGTGGTTGTGGTTTTTATAAAAACCAAAAAACCACTATTAATTGGAAAACCTTATTTCTGGTCAGACATATTTTAAATTGATTTGTGGTTACTTTTAGTCTTACCTTGAAATTATTATTGTTCCGGTGAGTTTCACTTAAATTAGTCAAAATAACCGTTGTTGTCGTTGGAGTCTGAAAATAAACCAAAATGTCGGTCACTTTTAGTTATAGAAAAAGATTTAGTAGAACGAGGTTTCTAATAAAGTAGTAAGCGTTTTAGATTTTTGATCTCTTTTGATTGGTTGATTGGTCCAATTCTAACGGGATCACTTTTGTATGGCTTCCCAGTATCGTTAACTACTAGAGGAGGTAATTGTGATCTGGAAGTCTATTAAGCTCTGAGGCTATGGATTGTTGGAGTCTGTTCTTATTGTCTTTAAATAGAATCGGCTCCTGATTGGTTTACGTGTTTGGAGATAAGAAGGTGATTAGCCAAGTCCATGATAAGACATCATCCCTACTATTACGGTTATGGCCCTATTCTATACAGAATCTCAAGAATAATGGACACATTTTTGCAAGAAAAAAAATTAAAAATCAAGACATTTAGATTAGGGTTATAGGGCAAAAATATATCGATGATATACAGTCCGAACACATAAGTAAAGTCTATTTGGTATCTAGGAGTTTGGGTATCATGGGGTTCCCTTTCTGTGTCAGGTAATCACGAATGTTTTTTTTTTAGAAAAATTTCAAGTATATTCTAAAATTGGAACACACTGTATACTTTTTAAACACGGATCACAAAATTTCATCTTTTCGTATAAAATTTAACATCAAATTTTGTTCTTATTACTCTATTCAAGTACATGTTTGATCTCCAGAGTAGAGAGTTCAGAAAATCCATGATTCGTGTACAAGATCATCGATTTTTGTTTTTGACAATATTTTCATTGTATTAATAATCTTAAGCAATGTGTGTGTGTGTGTCTGTCGCAAGGAAACGATGTGGCATTGAGTAATTTAAATGACCTTTAGTCGTTTGAAAAAAAAAATATGCTTGGAATAGCACGATTTAGAAAGTTGGCACATGCGTAGTAGATGTACAGTTGGACGTGATTCCCGTGATGATGGTTCTTGGAATTAGTTAATTGGTTGATTGATGAGGATTTTCCTGATTAATAAAACTTCTTGACTCTTGTGAAATTGAACAAGTGGTCCGTATGTAGTAAAGTTGTCGGCTCGATGAATCAAAGAATACAAACAATGAGTTTATTTTTAATCTCAATTTAAGTATAAAAATCTGAGAAGAGTCCAATAAACTTTTTTCTTTTTTTTTTAATTGTCCATCACACTGCGTCAGTGAACGATAAGCCAAGTACCATGAATAGAAACAATGGGAAAATGCGAAACTTGTTGTTAAAAAGGTCATAAATATTCTCCTTTCTTTTTTTTTTTTTTTTTTTTTTTGGCAATGCAATGGATAGATTTTGGTACAAAGTAGACACCGATGACAGAAGCTAAAATTCCGACAAAATAATCCCTTGGATTTAACTAGCCTTGGTCTAAATTTTGTAGAATTACTACTCACTGACCAATCATCAATTACCCACCATCCGCCAGCATCATCATCATCATCATCTCAAGGCATGATTTTGTATTAATCATCAACAAGTCCCATATGATTCCCTTGCTTATAACCACAGTGTGGTCAAACTGACCTCAAGTTAAACTCCAGTTGATCCAAATTACTGACATGTTCAAAAAAAAATAATATTATTATTGCAACTAGACGCAATTATGGGTTTGACTATTATATGCGATGTAACTTACGTCGCTTACGAATCCAGTNATAATATTATTATTGCAACTAGACGCAATTATGGGTTTGACTATTATATGCGATGTAACTTACGTCGCTTACGAATCCAGTAGATTCTGGAGAGAGATATATCAGTAGAAATCAGTAGCTGAGTCATGGGAATTGGTTATGAAATATTTTTTTGAAAATACAGTGAGTTCCAATAAAACCACGCTCCAGTCTAGCATAACTTTGTTAATTTCTGAAAATTAAAAAATATACATACAGTCTTCAATAATGGGATCTCTGTGTGAATTTAAATTAAATTTTTACTCTTTTCACTCAGATCTTCNAAATCAGTAGCTGAGTCATGGGAATTGGTTATGAAATATTTTTTTGAAAATACAGTGAGTTCCAATAAAACCACCCTCCAGTCTAGCATAACTTTGTTAATTTCTGAAAATTAAAAAATATTACATACAGTCTTCAATAATGGGATCTCTGTGTGAATTTAAATTAAATTTTTACTCTTTTCACTCAGATCTTCTTAATTCAACAAAACTCTTACCTGAACTACAAGAAATGTTAGTAGTGGTTGGAAGGATTTTAGTTGTTCTGGAACATGAGTATGAAATTCTAAAATGNCTTAATTCAACAAAACTCTTACCTGAACTACAAGAAATGTTAGTAGTGGTTGGAAGGATTTTAGTTGTTCTGGAACATGAGTATGAAATTCTAAAATGAAAAGAAATTTTAATAATTTAAAAATCAGTAATAGAAGAAGAATAAAAAGTGAGGGAAAAGGTGAATGACCTCTATTATAAAAAATTTTTTTTGCGGGAAATTTAAATTATTAAAGGCGTCATTATTACCATGAATGACCATGGTTATGACATGGATATGATGGACTGAATACGGCCAGGCAAGGAGAGATTACGTTCACGGTTCCTGTACTGTAAACATTCTTTTGTCAATTTAGTACAAACTTTACTTAATACTAGTGATTGACAAACACAATTGTTGATGTTGACATACTCTAAAAGAGAAAAGAATAATTTTAATTAAATTTTACATTATAAATTGTAAATGTAAATTATTCACTAAAATTAATTTAATAATTTGTTTCCACACATCGTACTAGACATCTGGCGGAGAAAAGACAAACTTCCCGCAAATTTTTAAAGAATCAACAAGTTAGAGTTTCATCCGTTCCGAACATACCGGCGTTCTAGATTGTTTAATGTTACATTAAGGATTTTAGAATACTCATTTTCTTAAAAAAAAAAATTTATTTTTGTAATGACTAACATATGAAAAATATGTTAGCTCTATAATTGCTTATATAAGATCATATTGGTTATAAGATGCAATTTTTATAGCTTGATTTGATACAATACATTTAGCATGGGTGAATAATTCGTTTTAAGACCAACGGATATAAGACCATAACTGATATATTGGCCTTGATAATTGTCTTCCCCAGGTCGTTATTAGACCCAATTTTCTCTTTATAAGACTCAAGTTTCTTAGTTAACGAGTTTGGTTGGAATTTACTGGGAAGAAAGCCCCTTGCTAACTTCACTTTTGGTACAACTCATCCCCAATAGGCCGTTTCTTGTTAAAAATCTACGTATTGTAATTATGTAAAATGGAAAACTCATTTTGATGTGTTTTTTCCACAAGGTCCACTTCTCAAAATTTGCTCAAGTTCAATAATAAATGGCTACTTCCATATACTTTTTATAATACCCAATGGGTCTTATATCCGTTATAAGACCACCACTCATTATAAGATCCAGATTTGCCGTTGCAAAATAGAAGGTCTTATATCTGTCGACTACTGTATAATAAAATAAAATATTTCTTAAAATAAATATTAGATTACTTTTTGCAAAAAACAACAACAATGAAACTAATTTAATGAACTGAGGCTTTACTGAGCTAGGTCTTAAAGCTTGCATATTTTGTGTATATANCAACAATGAAACTAATTTAATGAACTGAGGCTTTACTGAGCTAGGTCTTAAAGCTTGCATATTTTGTGTATATAGGTAAAAACATTTTTAATAAAAAGTTTAGATTTTAAGAGCTTCATAAATACGTGCTTATCCTTTAATATTGATTTTTAATAATTAATTAAAAAAAAATTTTTTTTAATTGTTGAATCTAATTTGATTAAAATTTTGATATCGAAATATATTTACATCACTAATTTTAGTAAAAACAATTTGACAAAATTTAAAAAAAAAATGTGTTTTTTTTTTTTAAATTTGTCTTGAAGTAAAACTTACGTTGCACTTGACTCTAATGAGGCGACGTTAGAAGTTCTCGGTTTCTCATTCAAACTCTCGTGCATNGAAACTTACGTTGCACTTGACTCTAATGAGGCGACGTTAGAAGTTCTCGGTTTCTCATTCAAACTCTCGTGCATGCCCTGCCGCTCTCCATTCCGTATTTTATAAATTTGATTTTAAGAAAATTTAATTAATTTCTGTTCTGAAATTAACGTGATTTTCAATTAAAAACACAAGATGGGTCGTATGCACGCACCTGGGTAAGTTATTTTTGTCACTATTTCTATCCCATTTTTCTTATATATTATGTCTAATTTTTTTAATCTGTTTGGTTATGCAGTAAGGGTATATCCCAGTCAGCACTTCCATACCGGCGTGGAGTAGCTACTTGGCTTAAACAGAGCCCTGAAGATGTAAAAGATCAGATTTATTCACTTGCGAAGAAGGGACTCATGCCTTCTAAAATCGGTAAACTTCATACCTAAACATTTTCAACTATTCAAAAGNCACTTGCGAAGAAGGGACTCATGCCTTCTAAAATCGGTAAACTTCATACCTAAACATTTTCAACTATTCAAAAGCCCCTACGAGCATGTCAGGTCAGCCCAAGCACTCGGAAACACGAAGACAAAATTCTTACTAAAACCCTCAACTACTAATGTGGCCAAAGCAAAAGAACAAAAAGNAAAACCCTCAACTACTAATGTGGCCAAAGCAAAAGAACAAAAATTTAATACATTCCTCTTTCCGTTAGTAAATTGCATGCATCAGCTGTAAGTAGTAAGCTTTTTTGTTCTTTGGCTTTGACCATTTAGGTAAAACTAAAGAACTAAGAAAGTGTGGACAACGGTTTGGATTATACCAAAGAGTGCTCAATTTTTTACCGGAATTACTAATAGTATCACTTCATATTAGTATTTAGGTTGTTTTGTTCTGTAAAAACTGATCACTCTTTGGAATAATCTAACGGGACAAAGAGATCCAGGTTTTTTGAGAAAATTTTATGAAAGTTTTTCTGTTTCGAGTGCTCGGGGTGGTCATAAGGCGAATATAGGGTAGGAGTAGGATATTTTGACTGGTGCATTTTCATTGTTTCGTTGGACTTAATTATGACACTGATTACTTGTGAATGACAATTGACTGAATTTATGCGGCAGGTGCTAATGCTCTCATTGTAGTTTACAACAAAGTGCTAACGTCCAACTTCTAAAAAGACTATCAGCATCCGCACCTAAATCCAACCAATTAAACACACAGACAGCGTTAAACGACCAATGATTATATCTCATTAGTCTACTTATGTGGTTTTACTTTAGTAAAGTCCCATGTTGTATTGTTTCAGGTGGTATCTTACGAGATTCCCACGGAGTGGCACAAGTGCGGTTTGTAACTGGAAGCAAAATCTTGCGAATTTTAAAAGCCAAAGGTCTTGCACCAGACATTCCAGAAGACTTGTATTACTTGATCAAGAAGGCCGTTTCAATCCGTAAACATTTGGAACGAAACAGGTGAGTTATTATAGTCCAATAGTGAAGAAGATATCTCCAAATTGATTTTAATAAATAATGAAACTTTATTGAAATTTTAGGAAAGACAAGGACTCGAAATTTCGCTTGATTTTAGTCGAATCCCGTATTCACAGATTGGCTCGTTACTACAAGACAAAGAGAGTCTTAGCCCCAGCCTNGAACGAAACAGGTGAGTTATTATAGTCCAATAGTGAAGAAGATATCTCCAAATTGATTTTAATAAATAATGAAAATTTATTGAAATTCTAGGAAAGACAAGGACTCGAAATTTCGTTTGATTTTAGTCGAATCCCGTATTCACAGATTGGCTCGTTACTACAAGACAAAGAGAGTCTTAGCCCCAGCCTNTTTGATTTTAGTCGAATCCCGTATTCACAGATTGGCTCGTTACTACAAGACAAAGAGAGTCTTAGCCCCAGCCTGGAAGTATGAATCCAGTACAGCTTCTGCCCTTGTTGCTTAGATCCTACCAATATTTTCTAAATAAGAAATGTGTAATTCTATCACGCTTCTTTATTAAAAAACATCCCCTACAGTGTGAGTTTCACTATTATACAGATTCATTTATTTCATTAGAAAAGCAGAAAAGCTTTCTGATAAACCAATCATTGAAGTCGGTTAAATATATAATATTATGGAAATTAACAACGAAATTTTTTTCAAAGTTTATGGCGCATGAGAATGAATTACTGATGAACAAGCTAATCCTAAGAGTATCACTAATGAAAAAATAATATACAAAACGAGATGAAAATTCGTTAATTCGTCAAAATTTTGACAGTAAAGTGATACGACTTCTGTCAGTCTAAAGCCCTTTGGCAATGAGACATTGATTGACAACTTCGATGAGATGAGAATTTTCCAGTGCTGCTGCAACTCTCTCTTTGTCCGCAAGCTGTTTATTAATAGCGAATTCCGAATTATGTGCTCCTGGCGTAATTTCCACATCAACTTTGAATCTTTGAGGAAGTGAACGAAGAAGTTGAACTCGAATGGATAGGCCAATTAACGTCGCCATACTACAATGCGGAATTGTAGGAGTAAACTCTACCTTCACTCTGTTCTTGACACTGTCAACCTGTGGATTTCATGGANTACAATGCGGAATTGTAGGAGTAAACTCTACCTTCACTCTGTTCTTGACACTGTCAACCTGTGGATTTCATGGAAAAATTCTAATTAGACAAATGGTAAGGAGAATAAGAGAAGTTACAAAAACTGGCTCACCTGTATATGATCCAACTGTACAACATTAAGTTCTTCCAATGTGAGCGGATGCTCTGGGTCATTGATATCTCTTATTAAATCTAATAAGAAAATATAGTAAAGTACAGAATACAGACTGGGTTACTCAACCCATGCAATTGATAGTCGTTGCCAATGTTCACTTAATACTCCTAAGGTACATACTATCCTACTGCAGAGTTTAAAAAAAAGAATTGATTCAATTACCAAAGACTTCCCTTGCATCAATTTCATCCAACGTAAGGTCATCGTTTTCTTCTGCCGTGATCACTCGGTTGCCACATTTTTGTCGAACTTTCGGATTCAAATTCTCCATACCACCAAATTAACGTACAGAATCCGAAATCCAAATGAAATCCTGAATTTCTAAGATTAAGAAAATATTAACACGGATTTCAATCACACATTATTACACCAAGAGTAAACTGACTCGTACTAAAATTTACTCACCTCTCGGACCTGGAACCATTGAAGTTACTTTTCGCGACAATTGCTCAAGTCAAAATGACAAAAATTATCTAATGCTCGTCTTAATGATTTTTATAAATTACATTACATCGTCTGGTTGTTTTAAGTAATTACAATTTTGTAATCTTTATATATTCAATTTGGTTGATATAATTTATTCGACTGTGTTTTGTGTTCCAATCGAAAAGCGTGAAAATATTATATACGAAACGAACAATAGGTACGATTACGAAACAATTAGGCGTGAATAATAAGGAATCGCAGAAAGCTCTACATGTGAAAACACAAGATGCGAAAATATGATTATTTCAGGAATCTCGATTAACTAAATAATTGAGATTTATTTCTCTTGCCGATTTCAAAACTTGAATTTCTCTACCCCACAGGTATTTACAACATGCGCAATCGAATAGATGGACATTTTGAGTCTAACTTTTTTGTTGGAAAATTTTAATTATTTACATTAAAATTATTTTTAGGTTAAAAAAAATGACCATCTATGTAGGTGCCCAGTTTAACAATCCCACCCTACTCTATTGCCCTTCCCCGTTCGCACATAATTCGTTCCGCTAGTTTTGTTTTCGCGTTTTTCGATGGACACTCACCAGTTGTTATTAGATGTTCCAGAGTACTGATTAGAATGCAAAGCTCAACGACAGAGCGATAGACAGCATGACTATTTCGATTTTCGTTCCCGTTTTCGGCGACTTACTTCCACAGAAAACACCAGGAGCTATACCCTTATTAGGATCCGTGCATGTAGCCTTGATGAAATTGAAGGAAGAATCTGGTGGACAGACGCATTTCTTGTAGTAAATGACCATCTTCAAATCGTTGGGAGTCTCGGATGGATCATCGATGTCGTATTTGAAGCCTTTGACAGTGATCGCTTCAATTGAGAGTGGAATCAATCTCTCGTATTTATCAAAGACTAGTTCGCAGGTTGAAATCTCGCCACAAGGCTTGTCCCATTCCCCAAAGGGTACTTCCAAGCTTGCTGGTAATTGAAAATGATTATAGTTACATGCATCACCGGGTGCAACAGGACTCTGGTTCAAGTAGATAATAGACGGGAATGGATTCGTATATATGTCATCTCTTGGCCGTGTAGATTCCGTGAGAAGGAATGTTTGGCAAAAGATAAAGATAATTGTTCCAATGAGCATCACAAAATTCTTCATCTTTTTGAATTCTCTCTCGGTACGATGCACTGGAAATAAAAATAACAAAATTACAATCACTGCCATAAATTCCAAATATTAAATAATTTTTACCCAAGTATGTGATGTGACTGTTGTGAGACTGAGCAAACGGTAAAAACTATACAGGTAAAACGTAGGTGAAGTTATTTCTTACTTTTCTAGGTTTTCTTCAAAAGAATAATAATCAAATTGGATTTACATTAATTCAATAATCAACAATCAGTTGATTGATTCAACAATCAAATTGAAATGAGGAGCAGGGAAATTGAGGAGAGTTTTCAATTTTCTCGTAGAGCCGATAGATTATTTAGATTCAAACTTTCCCGCCACTTTTTATTACGTCCTCGCCGCCATGGTAAAATTATCAAGGAAAATCTTATGCGTGGAGTTTAAATTTTCATATTTTTCTCCATCTCTGTTTTCAAAAATTTTATCAATCGTCTTTATCACTATCAAGAAATTTTTAATTTTTGAAATTTTCACAATCTTTTAACAAATTCGAGAAAAAATTGGCTTGCTGAATTAAAAAAAAAAAATTTTTTTTTTCTCTAACATTCCTTACAAAACGATCTTATGCCCATGCATAATTATGCCTTCAAAATGTTAGAATGAGAAAATGCCCAAGTATGCCGACAGATAATCATTAATTACTTTTGAGTCGCATGGAGTTTGAATTTTTGAATTCGCGCTTTAATTTGTAAACAAAAAAGATTATCTAATTTACATGTATTTAAATTTGAGAATGTAAATTTAATTTTGGTACAAAATTGGAAATTTTTAACAAAAATTCAACAAAGACATCCATCAGAGGAGATTTTAGTTTGACTTTTGCCTTTTCTGGTGAAATTTATTTTTATTTTTCAGTCTAAAATCAAAATTGTTTGATTTCATTGATTCAATCAATTAAAATAATTAAATGTCAATTCAATTTAAAATAATGAATTTTATCCAGTGAATTGTACATGAAAAGTGGCTTCGAATGACTACATCAAAATTGTCAGGTACTATTCGCTGATCCTTGCTGCGTCAGCAGAATTTGGGACTGTGGACTCTGGACTGTAGTACTCGGAGTGCTGTGACAGAAAATGTTGTTCCAATCAGCTGCAACAGTTGAAATTCCCTTGAAGGATACTCTAGAGGTAAAACTACAGTAGTACCTAATTGAATCTACNCCATCAGAGGAGATTTTAGTTTGACTTTTGCCTTTTCTGGTGAAATTTATTTTTATTTTTCAGTCTAAAATCAAATTTGTTTGATTTCATTGATTCAATCAATTAAAATAATTAAATGTCAATTCAATTTAAAATAATGAAGTTTATCCAGTGAATTGTACATGAAAAGTGGCTTCGAATGACTACATCAAAATTGTCAGGTACTATTCGCTGATCCTTGCTGCGTCAGCAGAATTCGGGACTGTGGACTGTAGTACTCGGAGTGGTGTGACAGAAAATGTTGTTCCAATCAGCTGCAACAGTTGAAATTCCCTTGAAGGATACTCTAGAGGTAAAACTACAGTAGTACCTAATTGAATCTATGCTAAAATTAAACTTATGAAGATACAATTCTCGGATAAAATTATACATACCGGTTCGACATTGTTCATTGCATTTGATCAAAGCTCGGATGTTTTCGACCTCTCTCCGCTTCCACAAAGAGCAGGAGCGTTAAAGGAGCATTAGCGGAGGGAGAACTGGAAAAGAGCAGAGTGTAAACCGCTGACCTTTACATTTTCTACAAGTTGATCTTTGATTTCAGGTAATTGAGTTAGATTGCTCCCAACCGCTTCCAGATGAAACAGAGATCAGTTCAATTCTGAAACAAGAAAATGCTCACATAGGAATATGGTTCAATGTGGCCGTAAGTGCTTTAAAATTATTCTGAGTATTTTTCAAATCTGTCTTTGTTTACATTACATTCATGTCACTCTAGATTGAGTATTACAAACAAGGGCGAGGAGAGGATTACTGTAAGATCCTGGAAAATGCAAAGAGAGATGCGATGCCGGTGGAGAAGGGTTGGGAAGCTGACCAAATGAAAATCCTTGACAGTTTAGCAGCTTATTACATGAAACTCGCGTCAAAAGAAAAGCTCAAAGACAAGAAGAAGGAACTCTTTCATAAGGCTACACTTCTCTACTCTACTGCTGACAAGATACTCATGTACGACCAAAATCATCTCATTGGTAGAGCTTTCTTTTGTCTCCTTGAAGGGGACAAGCAGGAGCAAGCTGATGCTCAGTTCAATTTCGTTCTCTCAAATACTGCCAACTGTATTCCAGCGCTTTTAGGCAAGGGTTGCATCGCATATAACAAAAAGGTAAGTTTATATTTCCTTATATTTATAAATAATAATACATGCAAGTCAAGGAATGTATCGTTTTGTAGGAATATCGCGGAGCCTTGACATTCTACAAGAAAGCGATTCGTACGAAACCTGACTGTCCGGCTGATGTACGTGTTGGTCTCGGGCATTGCTATTTGAAACTGAACAACATGGAAAAAGCAGAACTAGCATTCTCACGAGCACTCGAGATAAATCCGAATTGTATTGGAGCCTTGGTTGGGATGTCGGTACATTTCATGAACATCCGTGGGAGAGAGTCTATTCGTAAGGGAGTCCAACTCCTATCGAGGGCGTATACTGTCGACCCATCCAACCCCATGGTACTCAATCACTTGGCAGATCACTTCTTTTTCAAAAGGGATTTCCAAAAAGTGCAACACCTCGCTCTCCATGCCTTTCACAACACGGAAATTGAGTACATGAGGGCGGAAAGTTGTTATCAACTCGCTCGATCGTTTCACATGCAGGTACGTTGATAGAATAATTCATTTGTATACTTATATCAGCCAGAACTATTTATTAAGTAATCACATGGCGTCATTTATGATTTCAGGCGGATTATGACCAGGCTTTTCAGTATTATTATCAATCCACTCAATTTGCCGCTCCAAATTTTGTTCTTCCTAATTTTGGACTTGGTCAAATGTACATTTACCGAGGAGATACTGAAAACGTGAGTGAATGAATAGGGTGTTGGTGTGCTACGATATTATGCATAATTTATGTTTCTAGGCTTCTCAATGCTTTGAAAAAGTACTCAAATGTGAACCAGATAATTACGAGACTATGAAAATTCTGGGGAGTTTGTATGCAAGCTCAGCTACGCAATCAAAACGAGATCTTGCAAAGGATTATTTGAAGAAAGTGACACAGCGGCAACCGGACGATGTTGAAGCATGGATTGAATTAGCACAAATTTTGGAACAGACGGATCTCAATGAAAGTTTGAAGAGCTACAAAATTGCTGTAAAACTCTTTCATGATAAAGTTAAACTCTCTGTTCCACCCGAGTTATACAACAATATTGGGTGTTTATACTATCGGTGAGTGTGAATACGTGATACGTCATAAATGACTAGTTTTTAAAAATTTTAAATATTGTTTAGGCTTGGAACATTCCCAGACGCCTTGCGATATTTCGAGGAATCCTATCGTCGTTCAAAGAAAGAAGCAGTGAAAAATGATAAGAATTATTATAATTCCATTGCTGTTACGACCTCTTATAATATGGGCCGACTTCATGAGGCCATGTGTAACTTTGGTGAAGCAGAGAAACTCTACAAGGATATTCTCAAGGAGCACCCCAACTATATTGACTGTGAGATTTTACTTTTCGAATTGTCATAGTTGATTACTCACTCACTACTGGTTTCTTTATCTATTTAAAAATTTTAATTGATCATAAGGTTATTTGAGACTTGGCTGCATGGCGAGAGACAAGGGTCAGATTTACGAAGCTTCTGATTGGTTTAAAGATGCTTTGCAATTGAGCAATGATCACCCAGATGCATGGTCTCTCATTGGTAATCTCCATTTGAGCAAGCTCGAGTGGGGTCCTGGTCAGAAGAAATTTGAACGAATTGTCAATGTATGGACTCATTTTTTTAATTCTACATTTTTCTGAAATATCTCGATTCGTTTATTATTTTTAGAATCCAGCTACATCAAACGATTCTTATTCCATGTTGGCTTTAGGCAACGTCTGGCTCCATACACTCCACATGTCTGGAAAAGATAGAGACAAGGAGAAAAGGCATATTGACCGAGCCCTCGCAATTTATAAACAAGTGAGACTTAAATACATAGTTTAATAATTTGTGGATATAGAAATTTCTCACGTTCATAAAAGTAATAGAAAACTCCCTCTACTGCTGTAGGTTCTTCGGAATGAGCCGAGAAATATCTGGGCAGCCAATGGCATTGGAGCAATTTTAGCTCACAGAGGATGCATCAACGAAGCTCGTGATATTTTTGCCCAAGTTCGTGAAGCCACAGCAGAATTCAGCGACGTTTGGGTAAACATAGCCCATGTTTACGTTGAACAACGACAATATGTCAGTGCTGTCCAGATGTACGAAAATTGTATCAAGAAATTCTACTTGTACCCTCCCATTGACCTTCTTCAGTACTTGGGCAGAGCTCACTATAAGAATGGGAAACTACGTGATGCGAAAATTGTTTTGCTTAGAGTAAGGTTTCTATTCTTGATTGAATATAGAGTTGATATGATTGGAGATTTGGTATTAAAGGCACGTCGTGTAGCTCCGACTGAGACGATCATAATCTACAACTTGGCTCTGATTCTGCGCAAATTGGCGACACAAATCTTGCGAGATGACAAGTCGAACTTATCCCTAGTTCTGTCTGCCGTCCATGAGCTCACACTTGCGCACAAATACTTTCAGTACCTCTGCATCAATGGGGATCGGAACAAGTATGATCTTCACCTATGTGCCCACGAAGCTCAACAGTGCCAGGATTTACTCTCACAAGCTCAATACCACGTCGCTCGAGCAAGAAAAGTTGACGAAGAGGAGAGGATGATGAGGAAGAAGCAGGAGGAAGAGAGACAAGCATTCAAACTAAGGCAGTTAGAGGAACAAGTAAGAAATTTTTCTACCAGATAAGCTTCATTAGCCTGAATGCATGATTGATTTATTATAATACTTTCTGCAATTCCCTAAATTCGAAAGCTTTGATAACAAATTTAAAAAAAATATTAATTCCAGCAACGCATTGTGGAGTTGAAACAGAAACAGACGGAAGAAATGCTGCGTAGACGGGAGGAATTTAAAGAACAAAGGAAGAATGCTTTGATGAATCTTGAAACACCTCCAGATAAACCAACGAAGAAGCGAGGCCGCAGGCGAGAAGACGACTATATCTCCGACGCCTCTGGTGCTTCTGGTGATGAGAATGCAGAACCAAGGAATCGTCGGAAGCGCAATCGCAAGTCCGGTGTTGGTGAAGAGGGTGAGGAAGGACAAGGGCGACGAAGTGGTGGGAGACATACTCGAATAAAGGGACGAAGAGGAAGAAGAGGAACAGAGAACGGAGAAGATGGTCTTACTGCCAAACAACGTCGGAAGATTGTATCCAAGGAAACTATTTCCACGTCAGATGACAGTGAGTCTGACGTAGAGAAGAAGAAACAGAGTGGAGGGTGAGACGTGAAAAAAATATCCTTATGAAAGAATTCAAAATTTTAAAAAGTTGAAATTGTTTTAGTGAGGAAAGTGAGGGAGGAGGTGGTGGACGTAGACGAAGGATTTCCTCTGGCTCAGATTCTTCTTCTAAATCCGACCGTGGGAGCGATTCTGATACTGCAAAGAAACGAAGTGGAGGGTAAGTCGCATGAACAAATTCAACTAATTTCAATACTAGTGCACAACACTAAAGCTATGTAAATGCACCTTGGTCCCTAAAGTTTCAATGTCAACTCCAGGCAGTACATTTTTGGTATTAACTCTCAGTCCAAAACAAAATGGAAGTGTCATTTGGGCATCTATTATCCTGCTAGCGAGAATTTTAAATTTCCCATTACCATTCCCTAATGAAGTCGCGATGAGCTATAACTACATAAAATTGTTAAATAAGATACGCAACAATACTCAGACTATAAAATACATTTTATTTTGTATTAATTTAGTATAATTTTTTTAATCAATTTTTCGTTTCTAGTGAGGAAAGTGGTAGGCGGCGGAGAATTTCTTCAGGATCTGATTCTCCTGCAAAATTTGATAGAGGAGAAAGTGACTCGGGTGGAGAAAAGAAGAAGCGACAAAGTGGAGGGTGAGTATCATGAGNAGAATTTCTTCAGGATCTGATTCTCCTGCAAAATTTGATAGAGGAGAAAGTGACTCGGGTGGAGAAAAGAAGAAGAGACAAAGTGGAGGGTGAGTATCATGAGCATGATTCATGACTAACGAGACTAGGAATAGATTAATTAAATATGGTTACAATTGAAATTCTTTTGTTTGTGCAGTGAGGGTAGTGACGGAGGGAGTGGTGGTGGTAGGAGACGTAGGGTTTCTTCTGGTTCGGATTCATCTGTCAAGTCAGATCGAGGGAGCGGCTCAGATGGAGAGAAGAAGAAACGAGAAAGTGGAGGGTAATAGCCTAATGACTTATTTTGAAGAGTTGAATATGTTTACGTTACAGATGGTTATTTATTAGGGAGGAAAGTGATGCAGGGAGTGGTGGAAGTGGTAGTAATAGACGCCGGGGGGTTTCTTCAGGATCCGAATCACCTGCTAATAAGTCAGATCGAGAGAGCGGGTCGGACACGGAGAAGAAAAAACAGGAAAGTGGAGGGTAAGTATCTTGAATACTAATGGTAATAAAATTAACTAGTAACAGTTATTAAGACATTTTAATTAATTTTTTTTTAGTGGGGAAAGTGATACAGGTAGTGATGCGAGTGGTGGTGACAGGCCAAAGAGGGTTTCTTCAGGATCCAATTCACCTGTCAAGTCACCACGTAGGGTTTCTTCAGAATCCGATTCTCCTATCAAGTCACCACGGAGAAATTCTTCAGGATCCAATTCACCTGCTAAATCAGATCCTGAGAGTGAATCGGATAAGGAAACAAAGAAACAAGAAAGTGGAGGGTAAATTTCATAATTATTACTACTAATATACGATTGACAATTTAGTCTGTATAGAGTAGTTAAACATGATCATAATTAAAATTATTTTTTTTTTAGTGAGGAAAGTGAGGCGGGGAGTGGTGGTGAAGATGATAGGCGAATATCCTCTGGATCTGAATCTCCCACAAAGTCAATATAAGTAAGTACAAATGAGCGTAATAAAGAAGCGTAATAAGGAATGATTTATGGGGTTTAATTTGAACTAGAAAATGAGTCTACGTATGATTCTAAGGTGACTTGTTTTCTTGGTTTCTAATAGATCATCTCTCATTTTCTCATAGGATGAAATTCTCCGAAACCATTGTTGAAAACATCATCATGAAATCCAGACTTCGTCATCTCTGGTTTCCGTTTTGAAAGTCCCACCTCATTCCAACTGGCAGTTCGTTTCTTCATTGTATCAAAATTACCAAACCCCTAGAAAAGATTTGGATTAATCAGATAATTCAATTCATTTAACCCCAGCACTATTAATACAAAGTATGAAACAGACCTGCGTAAAAGTATCTCCATGGAATCCATTAGCCCCCATTTCTGTTCTTTTCAGTAACTGTCGAATATCTTCGTCGGTCTATCAAATATAATGAAAATTTATATAAATAATTTTAATTTCAATAATAACTAAATTATTAATGAAATTATTTTAAAATAGATGAACAATCAGTTGTGCAGTAACGGTAAATTTAAAGATTATCTATCTAAAGCAGTTTTTAGTCGTATTTCTATTATTAGATTACAGGGTATGTAAATATACTCAAAATATACTAAAAAAAAATTTTTTTTAATATTCTTTATGTCAAATTTAGGGATGGGCTAGTGATGTGATTAGCAANTTAGTCGTATTTCTATTATTAGATTACAGGGTATGTAAATATACTCAAAATATACTAAAAAAAAATTTTTTTTAAATATTCTTTATGTCAAATTTAGGGATGGGCTAGTGATGTGATTAGCATGTAATTGAATCAATTTAACTAATTTTTATATTCATGGATAATTAAACTTGAATGGTACAGGTTTGATTACCAAGTAAATCCCATCTCGTTTCATTGTCTCAAATTCTCCAAATCCATTGCTAAAGGTATCGCCGTAGAATCCTGCAGCATCTGTAAGTAATCAAAAAGAAAATTCTTTTTAATTAGTTTGAAATACATCCTGATTGGATTTTTTATTTTGAACCTACCAGCTTCCGGTCTTCTCTTCTGCATCCTCTTGACTGGAGAAAAGTGTCCAAAGTCTCTATCAAAAGCTCCTTCATGAAATCCTCGTGCTGAGAATCCAGATGGAGTTCTTTTCATTCGAGAATTGACAGGTAAGTGAATATCTTTGAAAAAATAATTGTTTGCATAAGTAGAAATTAAAACGAAGAATTCTTCTTCTTCTTTTTGTTATTACGTCTAGGTAAGGTTTACCTTCTGTTGCAAGTCCATGACTGAGAGACGGTGACAAATAGACAAAATCATTTCTCTGAATCGGTACGTGATGAATATCCTTGGTTGTGATTTCATTCGAACCGAGCTCACTGATTGGTTCAATTTTGGCCAATGACTTTCCATAGACTGGCCAAAGGCCTGCTATGAAGAAGTAAAGGAAACCTATCTGAAAGAAAATGAAAAAGAAGGATTTTAAGTAAATCCTGCAGTAAATCATTTGTTATGGATTTTCGAGGACAATTGACAATGAGCTTTGTCCTCTCATTTTGTGTTATGAGACTTTCTTTTTCTTTTTTTTTAAGTATAACTTCAAACCAAAATATTCGTTTTTGTATTCACAAAAACGAATATTTTGGTTTGAAGTATGAGAAAAATCTAGGTTGCTTTTGATTCTTAAAATTATTTAAAATTTCAATTAACACCCTCTGGTCTATAATAATAATAAGCCAACTCTAAACAATTATTTCTCTCAATTATTGAATTTTATTATTACTATAATTTCACAAATACCATCATCCTACACAGTTTTAAGGTTTATGAACGGTTTTAATTTCTATTTAATTTTTTTTTTAATGTAAAATCGTTTCAAGGGGAACAAAAAAATGAGAAACTTTGTTAATTGAATCAAAAATTTTCGTTTCAAAGTGAAAAAATGGCGAAAATAAAAATCACTGTCAGACAGACACAAGGAAATCACATAAACCTGTTTAGTTTCACCGTCCGCGGTAAACAACAAATAGTTTTTTTTTTCTTTTTTTTTTGTCTAGAAAAAATTTACACCGTATTTGAAACCTAATATTTGAAATTCAAATTATGCGAAAAGATATTGATGAATATGGGAGATTTATATTTCATGAAAAGACTCAAAAGTCCATGGATCTCAAGTTCTGAGGGAAATTTTCAAATTTTGTAAACGGAAGAGATTTGAGTACTAATAATACAGGGTTACCCAAAAACATTTTTTCTACTGTCTTCAACTTTTGAGTTTAATATAGTAATTTCCTAGTTTGAGACATTGTTTAAAATATTAATTTTAGATTAAAAAATAAAGTGCTATCCTTGAACTAACTCAAAAATAATAATATTTTTTAGTTGGAAATTAAATTATTTTACTTTGTAAAATTACTTTTTTTGAAATAAATCATACGGCTATGAGAAGGGGGGGTAAAAAAAAAACTTTGGATAACCCTGATGATATTATGATAAATTTTATACTCAAAGAAATAAGTTAAGAAAAATCCCACCTGAATCAATAATTCTCATTTATGAATTAATTAGACTGACTGAGAAGAAATTATCTACTAAAAAGCATGAAAAAATATTCTAAAAGTAAAAGTAAAACCTAACCCCGCCTTTCCATTTTCTCTAAAATTCAACAAGAAAGAGTTGGTTTTATATGAAATTATGGTATGGTTACATTATTAATCGGTAACACAGTAGACTCTAAAATTGGTTTGAGTGGATGTAAGGAACTATCATCCCACACAATGTCAATTATTTTATATAATACACAGAGGAATTAAGGTCGGTGGTTATGAAAGGAGTTATAAAATTTGTCTAAAAAGACAAGATGTTTTGTATGTCTTAAGGGGGGGGGNGGGGGTTAGAAAACTTTGTTTGAAAAAAACTTAAGTGTAATTGAGATTAGTAATTCAGTATGTTTCAAGGCTCATTGTTCCTTTTTGTGGCTATCCATAAAGCCACACGAAGGATTAGATTCAAAAACGAAAACTTTCTCTTACTAACTTTCTCTCAAATTTTATGTAAACATGTTTAGTAGACATGGATGATAATTTAAAACTCAAGTTATAGTAAATTCAGTAGAAAGTAAACCCTTTATGATTAGACAGTTTTAAATGAGAGTGGGATCGTATCGTGGTATCTCATCCGTATCGTAACGGGAGATACGATACGACGTAAAGATACGATACCACTAAGCAGTTTTAAATTTTGTAGCATCGTATAAGCTTAACGAAACCCACGTGGATTTCAGTTGCAGTGTTTTCTGGAGGCAAATTTGTTTAAATTCAAAACAAAAGAAAAAAATTCNTTATATTCATTTTTTTGCAAATGCTGACAAAAACTCAAACATTGACTCAAATTGACTCAAAATTCAAGGAATTTATAAAACAAAAAATCAATTCAGACATAAAAAAAAAGTAAAAGAAAATTTTAATAATTTTTTTTTGAATTTGGTGTTCATCTGTTGAAGAAACTTGAGTGGTATCCTTGTCTCATATGGCTGATTGGAGTAAAGTGAGATACGATGCGGAGTAGCATCTCCCTCCGTATCTTATCGATTCCTACGGAGGATACCACGCCGTATCTCATGCCGTGGCATCGTATCTCCGAAAAAGGGAAGGGAGAGTGGTATTGGTGGGCGGAGTAAGATACGATACCACTCTGAGATGCGATACCATCACTCATTTAAAACTGTCTATTTATTAATATAGAATTAAACTATTCAGAGGTGATGGTTATGTTTTGAAACTCATTGAGCTAAGGGATGATACTTTAGAATTCAAGTTACCAAACCTACCTAATTTTATTTTATCGTGTGGACAAAGTTTTTATTTTCTTTCTTTTTTCATTATTGAGGGTTTAGCAATGGAATNTAATTTTATTTTATCGTGTGGACAAAGTTTTTATTTTCTTTCTTTTTTCATTATTGAGGGTTTAGCAATGGAATAAATGAGTTGGACTCATGGAAAAAGAATTTTATATGATAATCAGGATTTTATAAATTATAAACCAATAAACAGGATATTTATACCTAACTTAAACTAAATTTTATACATCAAAACGTATCGTACCATTGAAAAAAAATAAAATAAAAAAAATTTTTTTTTTTAATTTTAAAATTTTTCCTGATTTTCACAACTAACTACCTAATTTATTATTGAAAATCCAAATTGTGNTGAATGAGTTGGACTCATGGAAAAAGAATTTTATATGATAATCAGGATTTTATAAATTATAAACCAATGAACAGGATATTTATACCTAACTTAAACTAAATTTTATACATCAAAACGTATCGTACCATTGAATAAAATAAAATAAAAAAAAAAATTTTTTTTAATTTTAAAATTTTTCCTGATTTTCACAACTAACTACCTAATTTATTATTGAAAATCCAAATTATGCAAGTATTCCAACTCAAGTTATGGAATTATTTTGAAATTTTTTGAAAATTACTTGAACAGGGATGAAAAATGTGAGAATATATAAAGTATTATTGTTAAGTTAAAGTTTTGATAAATGAAAATTTTTAATTTTAATGATGTAGTCAGAACTGAGAACTGATGAATGACAACTCTTATAAAATCCGTTGGCTATTATTAGAATAGAAAAATAAGTAAAAATAACAAATGAAATTCTGCAATACCAAAGAATTTGGTTTTATGAATTAATACTAATGTGTAACATGTAAGTTTAGAAAAGAAATAAAATATTATGGTGAATTTAGTATTTTTTGAAATGTATAATTTCCAATTCTTTTATTATGTATATAATTGGTTTGACTTTATTTAGTTTTTGGGTGGGAAATTATGGTGAAAGAAGGGATTCAAAATTTTGTTTAATCTTGTAAACTTATATCTTTATGTGAGTGGTGAAAGTAAGGTTTTTCTCTGAATTTATCCATTTGGATTTAATTGAACTACTTTCAACAAAAAATGAAATAAAATTCTTAAGGATTTAGGAGAAAGTCATTGGAATGTCTGAGTTTAGTAGATATTTTTCTTTAATCCCTCAAAATCTGATGAAAGTTTTGAATGAGAAGTGTCAAATTCATAAATTCAGTCTCAATTATATAATTAGTTTGAGTCAAATTATATAATATAATCTATGTGGGTTTATAATTTTATTTAGAAAACCTCTCCCTTAGTACCTGACTTTCCAATGTGACATGATTTTCTGACTTTCAACGGAAATACAAATACTAACAAAATACGGAAATGTAAAAACATGTCACTGTCACTTTAATCATTTTCTATAAAATGCATATAGGGAAACCACTATGTAAATATAATGAGACGATTATCAATATCTATGTACACATAAGTTACAAGTACAGTATGTCCCAACAAAATCTCCTCTCAAAAAAAAAATATAGTAAAAGTGAGTCAAATTTTTGATAAAAAATGAAATTTTGGCCTTTAAAATTAAAAAGTTGAGGATATGATGTTTTCTCTACAACATCAAATGATCTAATGAACACCAAACCACTTAATGTTATGGAATATTTTCTCTCAACTTTTTGAATTTCCCGTCAAATTTTGTAGAAAATTTTCTTCACCTTTACAAGTTTAAAAAAAAATGGTGAGATATAAATTTTTATTTATTTATTTGAATCATACTGTAGAAAATATTTCTGTTTTCTCTCTTACTAAAACTCTTCAAGTCTGTTCTCGATTTCTTTAAAAGCTTTTCTGTTACAGGACTTTCTCCATGCATATTGGATACTCAAAATGTTGATTTTATGTCAACTTCCTTAGTTTGAAAACCAAAAAAAAAAAAAAAAAAAAAAAATTTTTTTTTTGACTCAATAAACTTGGACAATTTACAAATATTATGATAGAAATAGTTTACTGAAAGTGGTGTCACTTGACACGTGGAGGATACTGACGAAATTGCTACCCTGTCCATTACCATTAAATTAATTTAAACTTAATCAATTCTATTATTCACAATTTGTAAATTATATTGAATATTTTTTTTTTCTTAAGACCGTAATGGTGTGAATTAAAAAAAAAAAATAATAATCTTGATTGATTTTTTATTTAATAAAGAAACCTGAGTTTAAATTTTCTATTAATTTCAACAAAGTTTTCCTATTTTCTCTTACCACAATGGAAGGAAAAAGAATTAAAATTATTCTATTAACTTTGTTATTATTATTTAAAAAAAAACTTTTATAGGATTAACTTAACAAAAACCCACAACTTATGGTTAGTTAAAGAAACTTTTGCTAACTTTCTGTTTAAATTCTCTAACCACAGATTCATTATAAACAGACACTTTCCAAACCCACCATTTCATTATAAGTACAATTTTCACAAATTTTCTCAACCAGAACATCCAAAACTTATAATTATTTATAATATTTTTTATCATCTTACTTACAGTAAGTAGAAAATATGGAAGATTTTTTTTATAATTTTGAATAGAATTTTACTTATTATTAAAAAAAAAAAAAATTTTTTTTTTTATACTTTATAGAAAAAAGTGATAAAAATCAAACTTTTTATCATACTCTCATTGACTACGAACATTATTTTCCTAGCCTGCTTCTTATAATCTAAATAATCTGTTGTTATAATTATATTAATTATAAAATAAAAATTATTTCCAAAATTGAAAAATTCAACATTTCTCATTGTTGAACTAATGTAATAGATTCTTATTATTGTTTTTGAAGCCTTTGTCAAGTCAAACAAAAAAATTAATCGATTCGTTCAATAATTAAACACTAACTTATGAAAACAAAGGCTTAATAATTGAATCAATTGTTTATTATTCAATATTTTTTTTTTAATTTAATTAAAAATATAGGTTACCTAATAAACATTTATGGATTCTCTCAGTGAAGAACTCAAATAAAAAAAAAGTGTCCAGAAAAAATGTTCAACATTCTTTTTTTTGTTGACTGTTTCATCAAGAAACACACCCTTTGTTCAAAATTTTAAAATATTTGTGTGATACTTTTTTTTTCTCAACAGTAGATATCAAAGTACAGTGGAACACGCTTATAAGATCATCTATTTTGCACAAAGAATTCTGGTCTTATAGCCGTCATGGTCTTATAACGGATATAAGACCAAATTGGTCTTATATAAAAGCTATGACGTTTTTGAATGGAATAAGCGCGTATATATTTAATTATTTGACGGGAACTTAAGTAATTAAATGAATTAGTAATGCTGAAGTTATGTTTGCGGCCTACCATTTCAACTAATCTCTAACTATCTGTTGTACTCTAATCCAAATTTGTTTCTCCAAAATCTTCGTTGTAATGGCGGAAACATGAAAGTGAAGTTGAGGTGGTATTATTGTAATTGTTAACCAAATTATACGAGATAATAACCTAAATGACGGAGTGATTCGAACTTCCTTAAACTAAGCTCTCCTTAGTTCTCTTTTTGGGAACATTTAAAGGAACCATAAATCTTAAGTTGAGGAATTCGGAAACAAATTAGAAGAGTTTAAGAGGCGGATGAGTATTAGTATCAGATTGATACTTTGGATGAGCGGTCATAGAAATATTTCATCACAAAGTGAGAAATACATTGTTGCCTATATAGAAATACAACGTCAAAAATCTATGTAGAATTTTTGTTGATTGTTAAATTTGTATCTCTATTGTTGCCTAAGCTGAGCTTAAACAACTCGAAGCACTTAGGTTTAAGTGTTTGAACTAACCTATGGTTAATTCATATACAGCTGCTTGTGTTTTTTCAGAGTTCAGTTCAACTACTTTAATTTGGTAGGATAACGAATAAAAATTTAATTTCTTTACTTTATCCAATTTAAAAATCAATGACTTTGTGCATTCAAGAATTTAAGTGTGAAAAGTAGTATAAGTTTGTAGAAAGGAATTAGTGTGCTCGAGAAAGTGTTTAGCTTCTAAAAAGAAGAGAAAAGAAAAATGTCGAGATTGCGCATGTTTTGGTCTTATATAAGAACCACCTACCACGAATTTGAATTAGAATTTTGATCTTATATCCGTTTTAGACTTATAACCGTTGGTCTTATAGCTCTATATTTCCCCATGCCAAATAAATTCTTCCAAACCAAGTGGACCAAAATTTGTTCTTGTAACCGAATTCGCCTTATATCGGATGATCTTATAAGCGTGCTCCACTGTATATCAAATTTTCCAATATTAATACACCTGAGATTACCCAACTGAAAACTTTATCGAAAATATTATTATGTTTATCGAATATAAGTTTTAATCATCTTAACGAAAAAAAAAATAGTAGGAATAAGACAAGAATTAATGAACAATGATAAAATAATTGACATACATTATTGAATAATGTCTTTCCAATTATTGTTAATGCCAAATAAAAACGAAACATGCGGGGGTGAATTGAGTGGAAAAAGCTTTGTAACTTTTCTTCTTCTTTTTCGTTTCTTTTCATTGTAAACTCTTGTATGCTTAAGTTGCTTAAACTTTTCTTTCAATTTTCTCCCACACTAAACTTTCTACGTATTTTGGCCTATTTTCTCTAACAAGTGTCAGGTAAAAAAAAAAAAATAATAAAATAAAAAGTTGGAAAGATATAATAGATTAAGCCTAACTCTGGACAATTTAACCCTCCTACACTCTCCCTGAATTTACAATTAGCAATCATAAAAGTAATTGAGGAACATGACGTTTCAATTCAATTAGTTTTATTTTACAATGATCATTTTATCTACTCATCCTACATAAAAACTCATTTACAAAATGTCTTGCTTCCTGTCTACAAAAAAAAATTATATATATAAAAAAAAAAAAAAAAAAATCGAGAAATTTGAAGCTCTAGAATCGTTTTGCAGAATCCCCATGAGTTTCTCGTTGACTTCATCAATATTGATGGGAATGTAAATGAGATTCTATTAGATTGAAATAGGTATAAAATTAGTTGCTCTTATGAATTTAAATGTTCATTTATATTAGTATGACGAACATGGTGAGTAAATTAGAAAGAATTTGAACATTGGAGAATTGAGTACTTAGCCAATTGGGAATTTATCTTATATGTTTGATCCTAGAAGAAAGTATAACATTTTTATTTTAGTTTACATTTATTTCTAAGTCGTTGGGAGAACAGAAAATTGGAAAATACCTTGAGTCTGTTCGGTTGGAACCAACTACCCCTCCAGCCAATCACAAGCGTTTATTTATTTATTATTTCGTTGTATTAAATTCAATTCCCTCTCCTCATAGTAGATGTTGGGAAAGACAGAAAGAATTTACTCAAGGTGACCCATTCCTGACCTCAAAGTATACCGGTATCATATAATCTTTTATCCTTTCGGCCTCACTAAAATCTATATGAATTTCTATAAAAATTTTCTACAAATAATAAAAAAAATTATTATTTTTTGTTTTTGTTTTTAAAGATGTTCCAACATCAATAGAATTCTTTTCAAAATTGTCCAAACTTTAAGGAGTAAGAGGGTTAATAGGATGAATGTCAGTGGGTTAATGCCTAAGGGGTAAAAATTCTTTAACCCCATATGGCTTAATGGCAATTTCTAACTCTTCTCTCATTTCTCACTACCCTGTCATGAGGGATAGAAAATAACGAAAATAATAAGAATTCTACAAGATTTTGTTTTTATGAAAAAATATTTCAAAGACATTTTTATTTAATTTAAAAAATTTCTAACACTGTAACATATGGGAAGGATATATTTGAAAATACAATGTGACACTTTCTACAATGATATTATGTGAAGAAATAAGGTCTAATTGACATCTGACATTTGGAAAACATACAACAACATATACTAAAAATCAAATTTTCTAATAAGACTGTCAAATTTATTCACTAATCTCAAAATATTTTACAATCTATGTAATGTCACTGCTCAATTTCAATTTCTTACATTTCAATCCAAAATTCTTAAAATAAAAAATATATACATGTATACATTTTATTTTTATCCCCGATATCTCAACTTTCCACAAAGTTTCAATGAAAATTCAAAATTTCAGTGGATTTTCGGTGCTATATTTTCGCACTTGGAATTTTCGTAATAATAGTAGATGAACAAACTATAAAATGGTTCAATAATGAAAAAAAAAAAATTTTTTTTTAATTTTATAAAAAACAATAAACTGATTGAATTTCTCTTACACTACCGGAACTTTAACCTTCTCTGTGCTATTCTCACCAAGAATACCAAGTTAAAAAGTTAAAAAAATAAATAATTTTTTTAAAAAGAGAAATGCTATATAGTTTATTTTTTTAAATCATTTTAGTAAAAGTTTGAACTTACCAATTGACAAGAAAGCATCATTGTTCTTCGTGATTGTGATTGGTTGACTAGAAATTGATAATTTCCGTTAATGTTCTGGTTTCTTTTGGAATGAATAGGTTCTGTAGAAAGTCCGTAAAAAGTTATTACTTTCTCTTTGACTGAAATCCAAGTTTGGTTGATGAGGAAGCGGAGCTTAACTGTGGTTCTTAATGAATAATCCAAAGAAGTAGTAAGGATGAGTGAAAGTTAGTGAAGCAGAAGTGTTCTTAGTTTGATGTTGAAGAAGTCCAAGTAAGTTGGAAAGTATTGAGTAGGATTGAGGGAGTGGACGTATTTATACCACTTTCCAAAAACCAACTTTCCCTCTCAGATAATAATGCTTTCTCTTAGTTTTTTTTTTCTTCTCTTTAGACTTCTCTCATGACGACGAGGTTTGTAAGTGGAGAAAAAAAGTATTTGAATCCACGTTGTAAGCCAAAGTAAACCTATTTGAATTTTCTACCCTATGTCCATGGCCCGCTTTCACCCACATGTTGCTCTGTCTTATAAATTTTACTTGGGGGAGTACCAATAATGACTCCAAACTTTAGTCTCTATTCTACCACTCTCATGTCATTCTAATGGGCCAGACCAAAAAAAAAAAAATCCATTCATTATTCATAACTACAGGTATAGCCAAGTCCCATTTGCATTACACTCAAATATAATTCTACACAAGTTGTAATTTGTCGATAAAGTTAAAGTGGAAAAGGCAGGGCTAGAAATAGAAATCGGTGAATGGAGAAAGGTTAAAAATAATTTTTTGGAAATTTTGATTTTTGACATTTAAGTTTTGGAGTAGTTATAAATGTAGAGTAGGGTGGGGAGAGATGTTGAGACAAAGTCTTAACTTTATAAGTTACACACCTTATGTCCACTACAGCTAAATCTAACAAATGACAATGGTTTATATTGAAATAAATACATATGCTATATCTCACATATTGTACAAATAATTCTCTTTATGCAGTGCACGACGGTTATAAGAGCTGCCCTCCGTCGCCTGAAAATGCTCCTCTTATAACCGTTTGTTCTTACAACGCTTATAAGAGCAGGATGTTCTTGTAAAAAGTATATGACAAAAAAATTTTTTTTTCAAAATTTATAAAAAGAAAATCTATACTATAGTATAGATCTTAAATAAAGTTAACAACTGCAACTATCATGGACAATTTCGTCAAAAATTGCAATTGTTTAATTCTTATTTAAAGTTTTGTAAAGATTTTACAAGAACGACATTTCAACTGAAATGATTTCAAGTGGTACTTTTATAAATTGAAGATGTAAAAAGATTATTTTTGTTTGAGATTTGACTTTTGCTCTTATATCCAACTCCCGCTTCAAAAATTAGCCAGCAAAAGGTAGTTCTTATAACCGTTTTGCTCTTATATACGTTGTTCTTATACGGCGTTAATGTCCCATGCTAAATGCATTAGAGCAAACCAAACCCACAAAATTCTGCTGTTATAACCCGAATGTTCTTATAAATAACTCTTATAAACGTCGTGCACTGTACTTTACATATTAATTTACTAAAAAACTTTCAATTATAACTTATCATTCAGTCCTTGTATGAGAAATAAATTTAGACCACTATATATGTTTAAAGAAGAATGAAAAAGAATAATTAGGGCTAGTATTCGTCATCAGTGTGCTGGCACAATGGTATCAAGCACAAAATTAAATTTTTCGTGGCACAAACATAATCCGGTACAAATCATGGCACAAAACATTATGCTAGTGTTTGTGCTGCACAAGTTTTACTGATGATGAGTACCTGATTTTAGTGCGGGCACATTTACTTTGTCATTTTCTGTTTTTTAAATTACCAACGNAATATTATAGAACTGGATCATTATTGATCCACCATCATCACCTAGTCGAAAACATTCATTAATTCAATCCCTATCCGTTTTAAGACTAATTAGGTCTAATGATTTGAGTAATTGATAAAGAACATGAAAAAGTAAAAAATTTACGTAGATTATAAGCACACATATAACATCACACAAATTAATAATTATAAAGGAAAAGGAAGAATTAAATCCAAGCCGATTCTAATAATTTTCTAATACGCATGTGTATTTCCAATAATTAATTAAGTTGAGAAACAATAATTCATCAATTAACTAAATGGTTATACAGTGAAAACAAATATAACTGATTCAAATTTGGTAACTTATTGATCTGAAGGAAGTGATGATGTTAATCTAAATTTTTAGGAAATTAACTACATAATTTGAAATTATGAATTTGAAATTTTTGATTTGAAAATATAGTATTTTGAGAGATAAAGCTTACTAAAAGTTGAATGTCAAACTTCTGTGAAGCTCACGACAAACGATTGAAGTTTACAAAGTTGCTCCATGCGTCCGGCACATGTATTAATTAATAAATTAATCACCGATTATCTAAAGGTGTAAACAAGGACTCAATAATCATTGATTAATTTGTTTAGATCGTTATTCGGTTATTACTAACCTGTAAAAACTAAGACGAATGTTCTGTAGTGTAATTGTAACATATTGAATTCTTTCTAACTGGATCATCCTGCAGTATAAGAAAAAAAATGGGGTCTGAAGAACTTGTAAGTATTTGGGATAGAGGCACATCATCAAAGAGCGGTGGTGAAGATTTTAATTAGATCAGATTCCAATGAAGTTTCATCAAGGCAACGATTTTTTAAAGAATCTGGTAAAAAATAAAAAGAAGACATAATTTACAGGTCAGTGTCTCATAATTTACAGGTCAGTGTCTCATAATTTACAGGTCAGTGTCTCATTCAAAGAGAAGAATTTAAGATCTTTGAATATCAAATATCAAGTATGAAATATCAAGTTATCAAATAATATGAAAGGTAAGAATTAATAATAAATTCATGACTAAAATGTTGAGGATGAGACTAAANAGAATCTGGTAAAAAATAAAAAGAAGACATAATTTACAGGTCAGTGTCTCATAATTTACAGGTCAGTGTCTCATTCAAAGAGAAGAATTTAAGATCTTTGAATATCAAATATCAAATATCAAGTATGAAATAGCAAGTTATCAAATAATATGAAAGGTAAGAATTAATAATAAATTCATGACTAAAATGTTGAGGATGAGACTAAANTCAAGTTATCAAATAATATGAAAGGTAAGAATTAATAATAAATTCATGACTAAAATGTTGAGGATGAGACTAAAACTGGTGAGGTGAGCAGGTCAATATTTTTTCTTTCTAATTGCGAAATATCTTAGACTTAGCCTTGAAAGAGGTTTAGTTTTTTTGACTTTTGATTGTGATTGAGTTGATTGGATTGTTACGTGTCATTTATGGTGAGGTTATGCTCCCGGAGGTGTGAGGAATTGTTCTGGATGTTCGAACTCGAAGTAGTAATCAAAATACACTATTTCGGAATCCTGAGTTGGATCCATTTTGAAATGGATGATTGATGGTACGGTACGGTAGAAATCAAATAACAATCCCTGTCACTGTGACTCTGCTCTCGATCCTCAATTATAATAAAGCTCCTTTGTTGTCGCTCTTCAACTCTTTTCCCTCCCGAATTTCGGATATCCCGTCAACTTATTCAAATAAGCCTGTGTGACATTCACTCCAACCTTTCCAAATTCCTAAGAACAAAAAAACTAAAACCGTCATACTATTCTTTCATAAACATCTACTAACAACCACCTACTCTTACAAACTTTGTTCAATTGTCTTGCCCAATTTTGAAAATATCATTTCAGTTGAGTATGTCCCTAATCTAAAGTAATTAGGTAGATTCGTATCTCTTTCAATGGTGATACGACCAAATCCGACGCCCATTTATGAAGAGATTTCAGATTTAAGGAATTTGAAGTCTCTTCAATAAGTGATTTTCAATTGGTAAGAATAGAATTAAAATAGTGTTCTCCATGACTCTGACTCGGGAGTCATGACTCTGACTTCCAGGATTTTTGGGAGTCGGGAATCATTTAATAATTTTTTTTGCGATTGGGAGTTAGAGTCATGATTGAGTCATGACTCTGAGACTCCACTCCTATACATGGGAATCATGACTCTTTTCCAACATGCAGAAATGAAAATATTGAACTTATTTTCCTTATATTTTCTCAGCTCTTTCATCATTAATTAAATAAAAAATTCCATTTTCAGATTGTCCTTTACGATTTTTCATATTTTGTATTACTCAGAGTAGACTCCCAAAAATCAATGAGTCAGAGTCATGACTCTGAAAGTCAACTCCGAAGGTTTAGAGTCATAGTCATGACTCACATATTCAGTGACTCTGACTTAGGCCAAATTGGAAGTCATGGAGAACATTAGGTTAAATTAAAGAGAATTAAATTCCAGACTATTATTTAACTTGGACTTTTCTTTGTTTTAAAACCCTGGGAATGGCAGTTATATTGAAATTATTCCTTCATCACGCGTTTCAAATTTCATATAAGAGATTGTAAGTGAAAAGAAATTGGGAGGAGGAATCTCTACGAATGATGGGTTGCCTCATGGCTTTGATCTAGTCTTACATAGTCCTTTTATGATTGCCAAGCTCTAGTTCGAGATTTGTCACCAAGGGCTTGGTGTTCGATTTGATACTCGCATGACAACGGGGAAAAAAAACCTCGAATTTCTCATTTAATTCCCTGTGATGGAAGTAAAATATCCCTAAATTCACAGTCTACACCCACACGGAGGGAATAATGCACGGGCCTTCAGCCATGTATTTACTATAGAACTGCATTAGCCGATTTTTGAAAAAAAAAATTTATTTCACAGTAAAAACCGGACCTCAAAGTAGTGTTGTCCATGANTGCATTAGCCGATTTTTGAAAAAAAAAATTTATTTCACAGTAAAAACCGGACCTCAAAGTAGTGTTGTCCATGACTCTGACTCTGACTCTCATGACTCTGACTCCCAGGATTTTTGGGAGTCGGGAGTCATTTGATGACTGACTCCAAGGGTTTTGGGAGTCAGAGTCATGTCTCCCAAGTCTGGGAGTCATGACTCATTTGAAATATGCGCACATGGGCATATGGGACTATTTTTTTTTCTTTTTTTTTCTCACCTATTTTAATCACTTACGTAAGGTTCCTTGACAAAAAGAGACTAAAAAATAAGCTTTCATCAGGCTACAACATATGTCGTATATTTTTAAAAATTACAAATATTTTTCATGCATGTTGGTCGACACCCAGACCCAACGTATGGTAATGGAGCTGCAAACAAAATTTACATGCAAATATTATCACGATAATTATTTTGACAAAGAAATATTAAAAAAAAAAGTTATGAATTATTTGTTTATCCTGATGAAAGTGGCTAATTTAGTTTCTTGTTGTCAAGGAAACTTGACTAAACGTATAAAAAATTTAGTTTCAGATTTTCCTACCCTATTTTTCATTTTTGTGTTATGTGACCTCGGAGTCGAGAGTCATGACTCTGACTCTGACTCAGAGTCGACTCCCAAAATTCAAGGAGTCAGAGTAATGACTCTTAGAGTCGATTCCTAACATTTAGAGAGACTCATGACTCTGACTCCCGCCAAACTGGGAGTCATGGAGAACACTATCTCAAAGTTGTGTATCACTGTTGATATACTCATGGCGATCTCAGGGTTAAGAACATTATACAAGGGTGAACNCTTAGAGTCGATTCCTAACATTTAGAGAGACTCATGACTCTGACTCCCGCCAAACTGGGAGTCATGGAGAACACTCTCAAAGTTGTGTATCACTGTTGATATACTCATGGCGATCTCAGGGTTAAGAACATTATACAAGGGTGAACAAATTTTATCTGGATGATCCTGTAGGTTTCAGTCATGCCAACGCCAAGCAGTCTTGTCATCATTTACTTCGGAATGGATATACGTCGAAAATGGACAGAAACAGAAGACGCGTATTTCTAAGGTAAATTAAAAAATCATGAATTTCCTGCTGTTGGTCGAAATCTTCAGTGGTGAAATTTGGAGGCACGAGGATAGGAAATGCTCCTTGCCTGATAGAGCGTGACCGTTGAAAACGAACTACGGAAGAGTTACTACTTACTCCATACCTTTCAACAACTTATGAAATCAAGACTTTCTTCTTTCTTCATATTTAATTCAGAGAGAGTTTTTTTTTTTTTTTTTTTGAAAAACTCGAAGAGAGATCTTTAATCAGAAGAAAGTTCTACTTTCACTTCTAATTCCTTACTTACTATTAACTTTCTCTAGAAAATCCAAAACACGTCTTCTAAGGACTTGACATCTCCAGATTCCACTCTCTGTGACATGAAAAAATGAACGAATATTTCCAATTGGTCACGACGATGCGTTCCTTTCATTTATAATTGAAATCCGGACCAACCAACCGCTTCAACATCAAGGAGTACAATGGCGTATTCACAAACATGTTTTACAGGTTAGTTCCAGAATCCAATTCATACTTTATATACAGGGTGATCGGGATAAAACTTCACATCTTTCCCCTTACTTTCAGCGAAATATGCAAACGTTAGTAAATCCATGATGACATAAATCTTGACGTTTATGCTGTTGAGGTTAAGTAACCAAATTCATCTTGTACATCAAAGCGGTGTTAAATTTCTGCAAGTCAAATTCAGTAAACTCAAAAACGTAGGTTTCTGCTATTATAACCCAGTAACTTCATCAGCGCAACATCATAATGTGTTTTGTTAACACGTAAAGCTCATTTCAGTGAAATAAGAAGCAAGGCACACAAAAAAAAAAAATTTTTTTTTCCCGATCATCCCTGTACAGGAGTACCCAGACAGTAGAGGAGCAGCCTGATTTTCTTCAGGCTCAGTCCAATAAAAGTCAGGACTAGTGACCGGAGAANACATCATAATGTGTTTTGTTAACACGTAAAGCTCATTTCAGTGAAATAAGAAGCAAGGCACACAAAAAAAAAAATTTTTTTTTCCCGATCATCCCTGTACAGGAGTGCCCAGACAGTAGAGGAGCAGCCTGATTTTCTTCAGGCTCAGTCCAATAAAAGTCAGGACTAGTGACCGGAGAANAAATAAGAAGCAAGGCACACAAAAAAAAAAAATTTTTTTTTCCCGATCATCCCTGTACAGGAGTACCCAGACAGTAGAGGAGCAGCCTGATTTTCTTCAGGCTCAGTCCAATAAAAGTCAGGACTAGTGACCGGAGAAAACTTTGGCCCAGACAGACTTAATTTTTCCAAGCCTGATAAAGGTCAGGCTACAATGTTGCTACATCCAAGGATATTGTATGTATAAAATGTGATTATAATACTCTATAAGTGTTGTTTATTGTCAGAATTTATTAGGAAATTATACGTTATGAAAATTCGACTAATCTGTTAGTAACAGAATCAACTTGGGTAAAAAAAACTTCTTAAAGAGTGGCTCTATTCCCGTAATTGTATAGAGCGCCTGATATTAAGGCTCATAGTACTTTGAGATTATAGAAAATTTACGGGAATGAAAATGATAGAAAAGTTGTGATAGAATTAACTACTGTCTATTCCTAACCGAAATGTGTAAGGAAGATTATCAAGGGGACAACTAGCCTGTGTTCATAAAATCACTACAGAATTGAGAAAATGTCTTCCCATCCGCACAACTCCTCTCAAACAGAATTTGTTTGTTGAATTTGAGTGGGAAGGATTGCATTGAGGGACTATGACATTTATACATGCCTCTGAGTTGATTAGAACTATTGGGAGCCCATAGTTTTTTCAACCAATCAGAGATATCCAAAATGAGTCACGTTTCATAGTTTATATTAATCTCATAGTCTGATAGTCTTACTGTACTATGACGCGTTCTATACAATTGCGGGAATTGGGCCAATGTTTTTCCACAGCGTTTTGGAGAGAATATGCATGTACTGAACAATAGTAAAATTGATTGCAAAATCTTGAATTAAAATTCTAATTTTCTAAATCCTAAACATCTCACACTGTGCCGTGTGAGATGTTTAAAAAAACATTTACATGCATTTGCAACAAATATTGCATCAATATATTACAAGTTTGCCATTTATTATTAAAGTAAATAAAACACTATGTAGATCTATAGCACAGGAAATAAAATCAATTAAGCTTATACTGCATGGAATTAGAAAAATGAAAACAGGGAACATTAAAAGAAATTGCGAACATTTTTTTTTTCTCATTCAACGCTAACTTGCCTGTCATTGTAATTCACATTCTTATGTAAGTCAAGTAAAGTCAAAATATCTGACTTTTCACTTCAGACAAACCATAGAATAACCATGCACCAAGAAAACTTTTACTGGCAACTACTCAACCTCTGGGTCTCCTTGCGCATAGTAGCGCTTGGACTTCCTTAGATTAGTCTTGGTCCATTGGTTTAGTAAGAATAATGAGGATTGAAATCCATGTTGTATAAAAAACAATATTTATTTCAAATATCAATACCAAAATAATTTAAAATAAGTTTCGACTTGTCTTCTTAAATAGCTGAAGAATTGAAATGTAAAAATTGAGATATGCGTACAGAAAGTTGAAAAAGTTGCATTCGACAGTTCTAGAATTTTCTATAGGTTTTCGAATTTTGAATAAACATTGGTATTTGGATCCAACGTGGATTTCATTCAACCCTCACCCTCATCGTTCTTACTGAACTATTCACCATGCTTACGCCTTATTTCTCAAATTGATGTATTGGATTGTTTAGTTTTTTAGTTAAAAGTTTCGTAAAAGTTTGCGAGCTTTTCCTAGTGCTCGGGTTATTCTATGGGTTGCGCTTGGTGTAAAGTCGGGTATTTTGACTCTGACTTAATTCGTTGCATTACACAGTAGGTGGAATAATTGAAATATTTGGCCAAAATTCCAATTTTTGAATGCAAGAGTTTTAAACTGTTGTGAAGTCAGACTACTTACATATATCGAAGAGGAACCTATCGCCAGCTTTTCTTTGGAATTGGTTTAATAATTTCGGAAAAATTAAAATTAGAAACATAAATTTACAACATCAACGTATGCTCCAATTATGCAAAATATTGCTATAGGATTATGCAGTCTTGGGGGGAAAATTATTCGTTTTATGCATTTTCTAAATACGTCGGTCAATTCTACTATTCATTGCCATAAACAACTTGAATTTGAGTTTTCTTTCTTCTAGCCCTATTACATGGTTGTTCTATAGTTTTTAAGTCTTTCTTCTTTTAAAACATAATTTCGTTGAAAGAAAGAAATACAATGCGTTCGGATAAAAAGGCGTAACTTTTTGTGGGATTTTTTCGGCAATTTGACATATTATAGACTGCTGAAGTTACTGAAAATCATTGCTATGAAAGTTGTGTTCACTCTTATTGGTCAAATGGGTCGCATAAGTCAAATACAGTGGAACTACAAATAGCAAAGGCTATGGGAGGATATTTTTGGCCCATGCCCTTTGCTGGAGAAAAGAGATTAGGTTTTTTCTTAGTAGAGAAAGTTGTTAGTTTAATTTTTTTCTGGGGAAACACTATACAGTTTCAGAAAGACAATTGAAAACTAAGATACGAAGTTAAAAAAATCAAGTCACTATTATCAATGTATCAAAAGTTATGATTTTTTGAAAACTGACATTTTTAGATGTTCTTTTGAAACGCNAAAACTGACATTTTTAGATGTTCTTTTGAACATCCATCTCTTAGTAGTACATTGTCTCAAAATAACATCCAATAATTTCAATTTCCAAAAAATCATAACTTTTGATTTAGTGATCGTAGAGTCTTGATTTTTTTACTGTGTTCCACTACTTTTGGATGGTCTTTGTGAAACTGCTAATATAAACTGCTTTCCCTGAAATAAATTCCAGTCAAAATGCTGTTGATCATCAATTACAAAGGCACTGCTTTCCCCAGCAAAAACAGATAAGACAAAAGTCTCTTCCAATGCCTTTCCTATTTGTAGTTCCACTGTATGTGAAAGGTTTTGCAACTTTAGAACCGGAATTTCTCCCTTCCTATCNGCCTTTCCTATTTGTAGTTCCACTGTATGTGAAAGGTTTTGCAACTTTAGAACCGGAATTTCTCCCTTCCTATCTGAACAAACTGTAGTGTTTGAAGAAAGATTCAGCTTGTTTAAATTTAACATGACATAAAACGTCGCTCCAATGAAACAGTTGTTCAAACTTATTGGATGGAGCACCTTTCCTTGTATTACTTTTGAGAACTAAAGTAAAATACAAACTATCTTTCAAAACTCTTACAGGAATTGTTTCATCTTAGTAACATGCAAGTCATGAAATGATTTTCTCAACCTACGTTCTGTTTCAGATTTTCTGTTTCTGTTTCATACATTTCAATTTTTTTTACATAAACCATTCTGTTTCGCTCTGCTAACGGATCTACGAAAGAATTGGTTTTTATTCAGTTTAAATCTAATTTTGAAGTGGCATAAGTATCCAGCTTACTCCATATCCTTTAAATAATCAAAACATGTTATTTTTCATAAAAATTATGCGTTGCCGAAAAACTTATGAGTTTTTTATTTCATAAAATTGAACGAGGTTTATGATCACAGGTTGTTCCCGAACGGTTTAAATATTCGCAACGATTAATCAGGTTTCTAGGATGAAAGGGTCAAACGTTATGATTTATTGAAACTCAACTGTTTTCGAATGTAATTCTGATAATACGCTTATCTTTTACTGTTGTCTCAGAATTATGTTCGTAAACAATTCAGACCTTTAATAAATCATAACTTTTGACCCTTTCATCCTAGAGACCTGATTTTTACACGTGTTTCCCTACTTTTTCACGTTCTTTCATAAAATCAAAAGATTTGACCAGAGGAAAATTTACTTAACGAGATACGCTAGACATAATTATAAAACAGTTACTTTCTCCAGCAAATTATGACTAGTACTGTATTCCCCAAAACGTATTTTTATTATTAATTTCATCGGAGTTCCTCAGGATTACAGCACAGTTACTAAACCTTTTATACTTGATAAAAGATATCTCATGCATTATAATTCTGAGAATTGAATTTCATTTTCCAGTCAAGAATAGATACCCGACCCTAACAATTCCAAATATGGAAGATCGTACGGAATTGAATAAAATTTGATGACAAATTGGAAGATCTTCAATTGTCTGAAGATCTTCACTAGTGTCATTTCGTGTATATACAGTGCGTTCAAATAAGAAGGCGAAATTTTTGCAAAACGATTTTACAGCAAATTAAAAATTGTTTGTTCGCCACACACTTTTACACATTATGGACTGCTCAAGTTATAAAAAATCATTGCTATGATAGATTATTTCACAATTTTTGAGTCAAAAAATGTCTCAAGGGTATTATTTGTAACAATTTTCGAAACTCTAGAGCTGAAATATCGTTTTCTTATATGAACACACTGTATGTTAAGTAAATTAATATCATGAACATATTTCACATTATTTGTGATAAAATAAACAATGTAATACTTGGACTATTTCTTCAAAATCTGGCTAACTATTAAATTTATTAGAACGTGAAATAAAGCACTCCGCATCGAAAATTGTATAACCTTTCTCCGAAGACTGTCCGCGGTCAAAAATGATTGTTTAACACTGAGTTTTTTTTACAAGACATCTTCACAAAAATNTCTCCGAAGACTGTCCGCGGTCAAAAATGATTGTTTAACACTGAGTTTTTTTTACAAGACATCTTCACAAAAATTATTACTAAAAATTCAACAATAATACTCATATTACCCGGCGAAAAAAACGGGAATGAAAAGCTTGGATCAGGCATAAGAATTGTTAAAAAATAGCTAGATATTTCCACTTCCCCCTCTCCATCCTTCAAATTTAACTTTCTTTTTTCTTATTGCTTGCAAACGAGGATGAAAGGAGTTTAATTTTTTTAATTAAAATTATTCTGAATGTTAAGGGAAGCATACTCTTAGTTTCAACAACTGTAATTTCATGTATAAAAGTAATCGGAATTTAATAAAAGCAGTTTGAAAGCTCAAATAAAAATGAGCCAGTGGCTCTCGAGCCATCTGGTTCTTGAGCCATCTGGCTCTGGCTCCCTGGAATTTGTGAGCCGTGGAGAACACCAATAATTTTGAATACACCGGTCATATCTGAGCGAATAAATCTGCATACACTTGTTTGCCCAGCTATGATTGATGGTATATGTTGGCTATACGGAAGAAATTTTGAATTATCACAGTGTCAATTTGCAAATTTCAATTTTATAAAAAAAATTAAAAAATAAATAAAATTTATCCGCGAGCTGAGACCTCTTTTCTCCATAAAGCAATGGCATCGAGGTAGAAGAGTTATAATTAAAGTGGTAAAAAATGATAAAAGGAAGATAGGACATGTTGTACTATTATCTATGAAAAGATCAAAAAATTATAAAAAAGCGTAGAGACTACTTCTAGATGAACAAAGAGATGAATTAGGAAATNTATCTATGAAAAGATCAAAAAATTATAAAAAAGCGTAGAGACTACTTTTAGATGAACAAAGAGATGAATTAGGAAATGGTTTAGCACTTATAACAATTCCAAAAGGAAGTGTAAATGATCANTGGCATCGAGGTAGAAGAGTTATAATTAAAGTGGTAAAAAATGATAAAAGGAAGATAGGACATGTTGTACTATTCTCTATGAAAAGATCAAAAAATTATAAAAAAGCGTAGAGACTACTTCTAGATGAACAAAGAGATGAATTAGGAAATGGTTTAGCACTTATAACAATTCCAAAAGGAAGTGTAAATGATCANCTAGATGAACAAAGAGATGAATTAGGAAATGGTTTAGCACTTATAACAATTCCAAAAGGAAGTGTAAATGATCATAGACCGTAAGTAACTCTGATTAGACTCTGTCTTCCGGATGTTTGGGCAGCATGAGTAGTGATGATGCTGGACAAGACCTGAAGATCAAAGGTTTGATATTCCATAGGTGGAGTATATGGTTTTGTAGTATTTTACAAGTCACGGACTAGAAAAAGATGAAGGGGACAGACGTGGAGAAAGTAAAAGACGTCAAAAGGATTGATCCCAATTAGAAGTCAAAGAAAACAACTCGATTTTTAATGCGTCCTTAAGGACGTGTGTTCCTAACCTAACAAAGGCACTTTCTCTTTCTGTCTAACTAAACAAGCCGCAAGCAGCAACTGACGTTAGATGCGCGCGCACCATTATGCCCGGATCTAACTCAATTTATTTATGCTGTCTTGCATTGGANGCAACTGACGTTAGATGCGCGCGCACCATTATGCCCGGATCTAACTCAATTTATTTATGCTGTCTTGCATTGGAGTAACGGTGCAATTAAATAGACACACTCTATTTCTTGTTTAAAATCCATTACGTCCTATTGAGCACCACTGATGGTTGGGGTGAAATTCTATTCCACCCTTATAAAACGCTCCTACTGCNGCAACTGACGTTAGATGCGCGCGCACCATTATGCCCGGATCTAACTCAATTTATTTATGCTGTCTTGCATTGGAATAACGGTGCAATTAAATAGACACACTCTATTTCTTGTTTAAAATGCATTACGTCCTATTGAGCACCACTGATGGTTGGGGTGAAATTCTATTCCACCCTTATAAAACGCTCCTACTGCTTCCAAATGGAAGGGATGAGGGTATGAAGGGTGTGAGCGTGTGGTNCTTCCAAATGGAAGGGATGAGGGTATGAAGGGTGTGAGCGTGTGGTTGGAGTGCGTCGTACGTACTCTTTGGTCCTTCATGAGAATCTTTAGATGATTATAAGGGTATTTCGGTGTTTTTGAGAAAGACGCGAGATGTCCTCTAGAGGGAGTTGGACAGATGAAAAAGGCGGAGGAGATCTTTTTTACTCTTTTCTTTCTCGATTTTCTCCACTTTTTCCTTATTTTCAGTCTATCACCAAACAAATACAAAAAAAGTACCCCTATCTAGCGTATATAGGATCTTGGTTAATTACTGATAGAATAAAAAAAAATATCTAAAAACTCAAAAATTGTGAATCAGATTATATTAAAATAAAAATATTAATATAAAAATTGATAAATTAATTTAAATNAAAACTCAAAAATTGTGAATCAGATTATATTAAAATAAAAATATTAATATAAAAATTGATAAATTAATTTAAATTTTTTAATTCAATACGAGATACGATTTAAAGTAATCTATTATAGACTATAAACTCTTGTACAGATTGTTATAGACTTGTACGGGGTTTTTGAAGAAGTATAGACCAAGAAAATAAAAAATCCAATTAGATTGAAATAATTAAATGAGTTTCTTANAAAACTCAAAAATTGTGAATCAGATTATATTAAAATAAAAATATTAATATAAAAATTGATAAATTAATTTAAATATTTTAATAAAATTCAATACGAGATACGATTTAAAGTAATCTATTATAGACTATAAACTCTTGTACAGATTGTTATAGACTTGTAGGGGGTTTTTGAAGAAGTATAGACCAAGAAAATAAAAAATCCAATTAGATTGAAATAATTAAATGAGTTTCTTANCGGGGTTTTTGAAGAAGTATAGACCAAGAAAATAAAAAATCCAATTAGATTGAAATAATTAAATGAGTTTCTTAATCTTATTTTGGAAAATCCGTATTTAAAGACTTGTATGAAATATTATCATACTTAATTACTCAAGAATATTACTACCTGATTGGTTTCGCATAATTTATTCTCCATTCTTTCATTTGTTAATTATGGGAGGTGTTTCATTAGGAAGAAGGGAAGAGAATAGAACGAAATTTTATTTATTTATGTAAATATTTTATTAAATGTGTAGTAATTTCTAGTGTGTTAAATTTAAGAGTTAAGTGTAAGTGTGCTTTCTAATGTAAAAAATTCTTGAGTTACGCATTATTATTGTTCGTAGTTAACATTTATCTGGTAGTTTTTCATTATAACCTCAAAGAAAAAATCTTTTTAATTAAATTTTTTTATTTTTAAAGAAATTAACTAGTCAAATCAGATTAGGTAAAACTGGTTCAAAATTCAAACCTAAATTATTAAAATTTTGGTTATTTGAATTTTCCAGGGATATTATGTAAAACTGGCCAGTAGCCTTTTATAAATACAAACTTAACAAAAAATTAGGAAAATTTTTATAATTAATTTTTATAATTTCATTATTAAAATTTAAAGTAATAATTTGCCCATATCTGCATATTTGTTTACACTTTTCGTCTTTAGTTGTGAAGGTTTCGGATAAGCCCGAGTGAATTATTATTATTAATGGTAAATTAAATTTTTATTTGATAATTTCATTTTTGGTAAAGAATTATAAGAAATTCTTCATTGTAAAATGTAATGTAAAGAAAATAATTAAAAAATAATTTAAGTGATTGTTAGGATTCTTATAAGATGGGTTTCATACAAGAGAGAACACGGTAAGGACACTTCTAACATTTTATTCTCTCGTTTGTTCATTTTCTCCCGTCGTCTTCGAATTATTCGAAGTTGTCACTGTCACCCGGACGGAAAAACAGACCTCCGGTTAGTCAGTGAATGATTTCCAGACCCCAAGGGACAGTTTGTCAGGTTTACCCAATTGACAACAACACTCTAGTAAGTAATCATGTAATTTAGTTCAACTAAACCTAAATATGAGGACAGGGATCAAGGTACCTTGTCTCTGATTGGTAAGAGAGTACCAATTGAGAGTACTGGACACGTACTGGTGATGGTTGTGGAAGGGTGGGCTGAGGTACTCGAGGTAATTGCTGAGACGGAGGGCCTTTGGTGAGCCTACGATGTGGAACATGATGTGCGATGTAATGCCGACCATCTCTGAAGACGGGATTACTCAGCGGAACTCCCAATTCGGCGGTGAAGATGCAAATTTTGAGCAGCTCATGGTTTCAATGTTGGACGAACGGGACAAGCTTATGGATAGTCTTAGAGAGACGCAAGAGCGCTTGTCTGAGGCTGAAGTCAAGTATGCCGAATGTGTCAAAGAGCGAGACTCACTCACACGACAACTATCTGCTAGTCTTCCACAGGTATGAAATATTCAATTTATTAGCTAGGTACAACTTATCAGCACTCAGTGCTCAATTCATGTTAGAAATTTACTAGGTAATAAAAACTCAAGGCACTTGTAAGGAAATATTTGCTATGGTGCGACAATTCTAATATTTAATTCTTTGGGAGCTGTTGTAGAACTACAACTTCTTTGTAACTATAACAGTACAGTAAGTGGTACCTAGACAATTTCTATAGTTTCCTTAACTTTTGGTATAAAATCTTGGATTAGAAATATTAACACATTGCTAAGCTGCTGTAAGTACTATGGATTTAGTTTCTACTAATGAAGCAACTGTTGTGTCAGCACACAGCGCAGCGGTTGCAATGAGTTAGACTAATATCCAATTTTTAAATGTATAAACCTTCAAGTTGTTATTTTGCTTACTTCAGAGTAGATAAATTAACGAAACAATGGTTTACAATTGATTCATTCTAATACACAATTTTCATTGAGTAAACAAAAACATTCATTGTTATTTCTCACAAAATAAAATTTAGTAAGTTCTCCAGTCTCAATTTGTGCCGATTGAAAATAATTCAAGATAACTTTGAACATTGTTTCACATTGAGTTTCATTTAAACTTAAATAACTTAGGTTACACCTACTTAGGCTAAAGTTGATGAAGCCAATATTAATAAATTTGGTAGAGTCAAATGAGGTTTAGAAGGTGCAGCATTAGCATAAGTTCAATAACATTTAGATAGGAAGTTTCTACCCTAGCTAATTAATGTAAATTGATAAGTTGTTTGTTTTTTTGTTAAAAATCTTTGCCAACCCTTTACCAATCACTGGGAAAAATCCTCATCATTGACCTTGGTTGGCATACATAATGTTATTATGATCCAGTCTGCATTTACATAAATAATAATAATAATTTGCGATAGATTTTGGTTCTCTGTAATAATCAGTGAGTTAGAAAGAGCTAGGCTAGACAACTCTATCATCAAATTTACCGAAGCCTAATAATAACAAACAAACTACTTCTCATTCATTCGAGTAGCAAATGTGGGAAATATACATAAAGTAAGAATAGAATCTACAGAGCTATTCTTAGGTACTGAAAAATTAAAAATGAAATTTCAATCACCTCAGATCTATTAATTTGACATATCTAGATGTTTGGAATTTTTTACAGTAATTCTCATAATAACCTGTTTCCAACTTTGTCAAATTTTAACCTCTTTGGTCAACAACTTTGGCCTAATGGTTAGAAAATGAAATCAATTTTAATTTATTAATATTTAGAAATTCCTCTCTATATGTCCATTACTTAATTTCAATTTAAGAATTCTCTGCATGAGATCATGATATTATCACTATCGAATTATCCTCAAAAGTTAAAATACAAAATCATTTTTGCATTGCCGCTTTTAACCACTTCTTAAGTTGGTGTCCAACGTGTTGAAATAATAAATGTGATGTAATTCCAAACTAGCCTAAGTGTGGGGCCTAATTAATGAGATAGATTTTTATCAATCCAGTACTTGGCTTTCAGTTAATAAAAGAGGACGTACTTATTTTCTCACAACTCAGAACTCACCAAAGTTTTATCATCAGTTAAAATCTTTTTATTTTTAGAGTACACTTTCCGCCAAATTTTGCAATCAAAAAAAAAAAAAATTTTATTAAATTTTTAATCGTTCGCAGCTGAATTAATAATAAAATTAAAATTAAAATTTATTTGAAAACAATTTTTACTATATATATTTGAAAACATATTTTACTAGTATATAGTATAGTAAATGTGTTTTTAAAATTGAGTTGCTTTTGCTCAGGTTCACATGTTGTTGTATTTCGGTGATCTCTATTTTCAAAGATAAATTTCCCTGGTGCCTGATTGGATTTTTTTTTTGCTTAATTTTGTATTTTTAGTTTATCGTTCTCAGACTTTCTCCTTCATCTTGCTAATCAATAGTCAGGGAAGAGGTATAGCTATTGTGACACTGTCCTTGGGACTCGTCGTTTCCCCGCAGATGGACTTGTTTAGGATGACGCGATGAGATGTGTCATGTCAGAATTAATGTCTTTTTTGTCACTCTGAAGTTGTAGCTCCAACGAACACAAACTGACATGACCGTCCTCTGGAGAAAGTTGATAGAGAAAGTTTTATTTTTCTAAGCTTTCATTCCGTCAAGAGTATTTGGATAGGATTTTAGTTATTTCTGTTCAATTTCTTTTTTCCACAGACAGAGGGCTCAGGGAATGAAAAGGAAGAAATTTTCTAGTCTTTCTTATTTTATAGGTTTTTCCTGGTTATTTTCTTTCCAAACTTGAGGGAAAATGGACCAGAAGGTACAGATTTATCTGTACCATATTTCCTCTTCACATTATTCATAAAAGTGTTATAAAACCAGAGAAAAGAGAGAGAGAGGAACGGCGACCAGTGAGAGATATAAACGTTTGGAAAATTATAGAAAACTATCTTCATTTTATAGGTTCTATTTCATCCAAATAAACCACTCTTCGTACTTTTTTTTTCTTCTTTTCCCCAAAGTCCAACCAATCCACGCCTTATGTTACAAAACCTTACAAAAAGCTATAACTCAAGTAATTAAAGTAACTCGATACAACTTAATCCATCATACAACGTCGCTTTCGTGAAAATCTAAGAAAGACTAAATTTTTGGATGAGCTTATTTCTGCTGATATATCCACACATTTTTCAATCTTTTGGTTTCATTTCTTTACTAGAATTGTGTGTTGTGTGACGTATGTTGTCACAAGTAAACAATTGAAATCTGGTAGGATTTCTTCTTTTTTTTTTCTTTTTTTTTTGCTAGAGATATTTAGGAAAGTAATGAGATGTGGATATGAGCTCATCTGGGATTTGGTGACATTTGGCCAATCATAAGAGAGGGGGAACTCTGTACTGAAGTCATTGGATATAAGGGAAAAGAGGAAAAAGCGGGAAGTCATCGATCATGTCGTTTGAAAGTGCGAGAGGCATTAATAATTTAGACTTGTGAAGGTTCCCGGACCTACCCCTTCGGGTGGAAATAATATAAACACAAAAGGGTAAAGTTAAAACAAGATTTTGAATAAAGATGGACTCCTCTCCTATGAATAAAATGGCCTTATTTGGATGACATGACAAATTCCTTCAAAAACTTAACCTTTTCTTTTGGAAAAGTCAAGCGGGATTTTTTTTTTGAGTTTTAGACACTGTCGACTGTCGACTCTGAGAGCACTTTTACAAGATGAAGATTCATGTCCATGTCCCATTTCTTCATTTTTTCCCTCTCCCTCCCTCTCTCTCTCTCAACTTCTTTGACAAATGATTCCGGATGTAAATCTACGGATTTTCCGGAAGTATGAGTCTATGATACTGAGGAGATTCTATGTGGCTAGGCTATGTGGTTCAATAAATTTGAAAGGGATTCAAAGTCAAGATTTTTTACGTCCTGATGGAAATTATGTTGCCTTACTCTTACTGAACAAAATAAGTAAGGGTTGTTGAAAATTTTCTAATGGAAATCTGTTTAGAATTTTTCATTTTCCGTATTGCACGACTTACGGTAACGCAGTGGATTTGAGGAGTTATAAATTCGCTATATATATATTTATTTTTTTCTACAAAAATCTTTCTATCGTCTTTATTTTGATAATATTTTTTTTTTTTTTTTTTTTTTTCATCTAACCCTTTCGTTGGGTCTTTTGAAATTACCGCCATTCGTCATCTCCTGTCTCCCCAAATTCCCATTTAGTCCCACACGCTTTCCCTTTTGAGGAAAGAAAGGGGAGAAAAAGTCAACCTAAATAATCCAGCTGATTTTTCACCATTTTATTACTTTCTCAGAGTTGGAGGTATTAATGGATTCTTTTTTTTTTGTTACGAATCATACATAGTAGGATTATTGTATTTACATTATAATGAGCGATTTCTTACGATTGAACAGTAGGAGGGATCCATATTTTATAAACATATTTTGGTCATATTGTAATATTCTTGCTTTGTATTCTAAAAGTCCGTTGTGAAAAGTTGAAGGGTACGTAGCCAACATATTGTTAAGGTTAGCAGACATTTTGTCAATAACCTGAGCAAAAATGCAACAAAAATTGTGAAACTTTACTCATTCAATTAAATACGATTTTATTAGAAATATCCAAACTGAATTGTCTTGACGGCTTTTCAAAGTTTTAGTGTATCGTAAAATTTTATAAATTGTCGACGGAGAAAGCTGCCGCAAAGTATTCTTTTAAGGTCACCTTAGGATTTTCAGGGATTCAGTAATTTTTCCTTTTCAAATTTTATTACATTATGCATATATTAATTAGGTTATTAATTGGTGGTTAGGAAAAAGAAATTTTATAAAAATTTAATTACTTGTATTATTTTTGGTATTTTCAAAAAAATTTGATTTCGCCAAGCTGAAAGCATTAGGTGGCTTTCATTTTGATTCGAATGGCTCCTGGAAATTTTTTAAATTGTTAAAATTGTTGAGAATCTTACAAACAAGATATGTTAACAACTTACAAGCCATTCCGCCCACATTCGATGAATTTTTCTAGAATACGCTTCGTTAAACGAACATGTTTTCTTGAAAGTAGAAATTTCCTATGTGAACATAATGGAGAATTTTCATAACTCAACCTAACTAACAGTCATGGCGTGCGCAGGCGTAAGACTTGAATTAATTCCATTTTAATTTCTTTACTAATGATTAGGCAAGTAATTGTGAAATAATGAAATATGAAATTAAAAAAATTAAATAAGAAACAACTTATAATTCAAAGTAATTGACCTTGGCCTTGAGGTGATGACCTTTCATAAGTTATCTATCCGACAAAGTTTGAGTAGAGGTTCATTCCCAACAGTTCGTCTGATTTTTTAATCCCTAGTGACAATTTGGGATAGACTTGTTGGAGTGATTTGTATTAGAAGGTAGGGTTACATAGTGAATATAGTTTTTCATCTTGAGAAATTATTGAATTCTGAGATTTCTTTCGTGTTGGGTTCTGTCGGTGGTGAAAGGAGGGAAAATTCCGTATTCTGGTCCTTTCATGTGAGACAATAAATCATAGAAAATTCTGAGGATTCCTAATGGGTCCGATATGTTTCATAGAGCTTCTTCTAGCCGAGTAATTCTTTCATTTTTTTTTGTCCTCCCTCCTCCTCTACGGAGGTAAATATTCTTCTTTCGGCTTATTTGTTTGGATTCCTTTGAGTAGAGACTGAGATTCAGGTTTCAATTCCAAGAAATATCTCTGTTCTCAACCATACATACTTTCTCTCACAAATCCTTTCCAACCCTTCTCCAGATGCATTTTGAAAAGAAACTCTTTTACCCGGGAGAAAGGAGAGAATCTAACCAAAGGGAAATTGTCATGCTCAGCAAATCCACTTTCTCTGCTCCTTGAACCAAGTTCTCTCTCCTCCTGACTCAAAGCTTCAGTTTCAGATCCAAGTTCACCACTCAATCACCTTGAGCCAGAACTTTGGAGGATTTATCAACCGTTTGACGTTTTTTTTTTTTGGTCTCTGGACATTTTGAACCTAAAATTGTTCGAATTACACATGTTGGAATTTAGAAGGATTTTTCAATAAACTCCCATAATTCACTGTGCTCGTGCTTGTATTTAGATGTAATATTTACTTTTCCATGAATTCTGTGAATTATTTACTTTAGTAACATTTTGAGTTGTGGAACTTATAATAACTTCGTTCTCAAGTGAAAACACTATTTTCTTTTGATTGTATTGATTCCAAAAAAAAAAAAAAAAGTTTTTTTTTGTTTGTTTTTACAATTTGATATATAAATATTTTCTGTAGAATAATTGGTATTATTAATCATTTTTGAATCTCCGGTTGCGACCGCAATCTGAACGGAAATGATTATAGGATTTGCCCACAAATAATTTCCCTTCAGGGTCAAACCTATTCATCAAGGTTTGCCCATTTATGACATTTACTAAATTGAATACAATTATGAGACGGTTTCATAAGAAATTTTGGTACCAATTGAGCAGATAATTGAAAATGCCCAGTGTGACGTCACTCCTTGAGAACCATCATCCGACATTGAGTCCAATTCCTGGAAGTCCTGCTCATGTTCAACACTACATCAATGGTAACAATACAACCACCGTTAGTAACTCTTTGAACAACAATAATGCCGGACTCTGCAGTAACAACAACAACAGCATCACTCCTAATTTTGACAATTTGGTCCAGCTTGCACGGAATTTGGGAGGAGGCGTGGGGAAAAGTAGTGGTCAATCTCAGTCAGTTCTATCGAATCAACCAACGACTTCATTTGGGCCACCATTGAATAGCTATCCCAATCATCAATTCCGCTACGCCGTGATAGCGAATCGTCTTTCACAACGCTCTCAATCTCCAAGTCTTCTTTTGGGAAACATCGGGGCGGGATGTTCAAATAATTTTTTTTCTAATACATCCAAACCAATCCTGTCCCCACCCGATGTGAATTCAAATCAAAGCGGCAACTCTCACGCTCCAAATCCTTTGAGTGGTTCAAATACAACGATTTCAAATCATGGTCATACTCATCAACAATTGTTTAGTCCGCAGTACAGCATGGTACAGAGTCAAATTAAGTTCTTCTCTGGACAGAACAATAGTATCATACCGAACAGTAACAATGGTAACAGTGGGACTAATGGATTCGGTCAGCAGCAGTTTGAAACATTGAGTGTGAAGTCGGGTAGCGGGGGGTATTCAAATGGAATTCGACAAATTCCCATGTCCATCTATGACAATGGGACTCATGTCGTTCATCAAAATTCTACTGAGCTAAAGAAAGGACAAGAAGATAGCGGAGAAAGCCGAGAGGTTCGTTGATGGGCATTACTAGTTTGTATATCCTCACATGTTTGATTTATTCAAAATTAACACAACACACTGATGATGTTGAATAAGGGAGTGCTTGTAGATTATAACTTTTACTAAATAACTTGACTTCAACTTTTGGAGCCGTAAGGGAATTTTCGTGTCGAAAAAGCTTTGGTTGGTTGGAAGTGAGTAGATGAATATATTCCGGAAGTTATTTCTCGAACTTAATTACTTCTTCACAGTAGTAAATTTATTTATTTTTTCTAATTGAGAAATATGGATAGAGTGAATGACTGGAGATCCAATTCAAAATGAGAGTTGTGTCAATTGTCATCATTATTTGAGTGACTCTCGTCATTTCTAATTTAGTTCTTGTCACTATTGAGAGAGATGATTGTAATAATACTAACGGGATTATGAGAATGTCATATCCTCATATCGACTCATTTCATTGGTCTCCTGGGGTTACCAAATCCGTCCTCTTAAGCTTAGGAGATCTATTTCAGTGCCTACCTTTTGAAAGACTGAGGAGTAGTAAGTTGTTACTAATTTCATAAGGTTTTTGGTATGGTAGTGGAATATTGAAGTTCGTTGTAAGTATTTAGTAATAGAGGGTATTCTAACAAACTAACTTCCATCCCTCCTCTACTTTCTCCAAACTCGACTTAAGAAGACTTAGAGAATTCAGAGAAGAGTGAAGTAGACAAACTAAAAACTTTCATTATGATCCCTCATATGCTAACTTTTTGTATAAAGTTTTTTTTTTTTGACTAGGTTCTAAAAGTGAAGAAAATTTCTCTAGAGGTTACCCAGAGATGGTGAAAATGTAACATCGGTGAATAGGTAGAGCAGTGTTAATAATTATTATGGAAATGAGTATGACAAGATGGCTTTCTAGCATGTCAATTAGACTGAAACTGGGACTAGGACTAGAAGAGAAAGGCAATTTCTGTAATGAATCCAACCTTATAACTTTAGTTTCACATAGAAAAGGAACCTAGGTCTTTTTGTTCCTATTGTTTGATTTCATTAACTCAGAACNAAAGGCAATTTCTGTAATGAATCCAACCTTATATAACTTTAGTTTCACATAGAAAAGGAACCTAGGTCTTTTTGTTCCTATTGTTTGATTTCATTAACTCAGAACGAACCTCATCTCCTCTGAGTTATTCTAACATTGTAACACACAGCATCCCTAGTCAACCCTTGAAAATAATCAAATTCCAGGTGGATAGAGGTAAAGTGAAAGTGAGTTTAGAGTTGGTTTGGAATTCGTATCCAATACATGTTAAAACTTTTACGTTTTCCCGCTAGTAGAGAGACTTGGGATGACATTTTGATATTGATTGTTCTGAGTGATAGTGTCATGGACCTTTCCACGGTCGTCCTTTTCCTGAACAGAATTACAATGAGGATCGTCGTATCCAATTCACTTTCTACTTCTAGACCTCTTGGGTTTTTGTATTATTTTTTTTTCCAGTTTTTATACACTCGAGATAACATGAAAATTAACACCTTGCCAATAGAAATCGTGTCATTTTTTTCAATTTGTGTCATGGTTGGTCTCCGCCAGGTATTAAAATGTGGGTAAATATGTTGGGATGAAATTGGCAGTTTTCCTTGACACATTTCAATGAAATTGGAATGATACGACTTGACTTGACAAGTAAAGTTTTTTTTTTTTTTTTTTTTTTTTTTTAGGGTAAATATCTAGCCTGTTTTTTCTCCCTGTTGTTCCAATTTGGAGAAAGTTTTGTAAGATTAGATTTTTTCTCTCTCTCTCTTCTTTTTGTTGGAGAGAAGTTGGAGTTAATGCGGTTCATCTGTTGTTCCTTTCAACGTCCATTGGTTCTTTTTTCCTTTGAAAGTGGAGATCCCCTTGTTATTCTCTTTGGAAAGAAGTTAAATGGAGACTCAGAGAGACTTTTCTTTTGTCTTTTATGGAAAAGAGGATGAGGAGGAATCCTACAGTCCCCCCTCTCTCTCTCTCTCTCTCTCCTCACCTTCCTTTACTTTTGCTCTTCATCCGGATCAACTTTCTACCAATCCTGAGTCCTGACCCTCAGTTAGTTCACTTTCTTTCAAGGAAATTCATACTATGAATCCTAGAAGGGAGTTCTACTTATAATGTCTCAGAGGTGTCTGGAGAAAGAGCCTTAAAACCTTTTGTTTTTACATTCCTCTTTGGGATTAGAAAAGAGGCAAGAAATTTAGGAGAAAGGACTCAAAGTCCTCTTTTTCTCTTTTTATGGATGAAAACTACGGAACTGAATTTCCTTGTTGTGTGGTTGAAGACTAGGAAAAAAAAAATTTTTTTTTATGACTCCTGTCGTCATCACTACTCTCATCCACTGTCGGTAAAGTGACGGTGAAAGTATGGGGAAGTTTAATAGCAACCTCTACTTTCTCTAGTTGAATCAACTCGAAAGACTTTGGACTAGAAAAAGTTTGAAAACTTGAGACAAGGACAATGAACGTTTTTGTCTTTACACTGTAAATAAGAAGCGGTGAAGCGGTTGGGTTTAGGGATAAAAGAATATATAGTTTCATATAGAGAGCCGCAGGATGTAAACATTTACAAGGTGTCGTCGTGAGGTTTTTAAATTTTCATTTACCTGTAAAAGTCTATCCTTGTGAAATTATCTTATAATTTTTCTTGGACTTGCTTAGTTTTACTTCAAAAAAAAATAATAATAATAAATTTTTTTTTTTTTTTTTTTGACAATTTTTATTTTGATATTTTTCACATTTTTCTTTACTTTTCGAAAATTAATTCATTTGTAAAAAATAAATTCATAAAAAAAAATTTTTTTTTTGTACTGGTTGAAAAAAAAAAGTATACAAAATCTTAAGAGATTCTGTATACATATATGGTAGAAATGGTGATAAAATACTAGTTCCAAATTTGTAAGCAACTCATGTATGTCTGAGAGAGTAATTTTATTTTTTCAATGACAAGGAAAGAGAGACTGCTGTAATGAAATTGTATAATTGGTGAGGTGACAAGAGTTGTGTAATAAATTATCCATGTGGTGTGGGTGAGGGTAAAGTTCAATTAGTGACAGAAGAGTGGGAAGGAGTCCTTAAATCTTTAATTCAGACTTATGTTCAGTTGAGGGCATTTCTGGGCCAGGAAACGGGTAAAGTGGGTGTTTTTGTTGGTGATCTCGTAATGGGTTTTATTGCACCCTATTATCAAAAAGTAAAGTTCCATAAGGAGCCACTCTGGGAAGGGCAATTTAGTCCCTAGTTTTTTTTTTTTTTATCTCCTTCAACCCAGCAGACGCACGACTAGAACTTACATAGGAAACCATTAACAAAATCTACAGAACATGATTTTCGTACCACTCTCAACGCACTCCTCAGATCTTGCCAAATAACCGCTCCTCAAATCCTCTAGGCTAATAAATTTATAAGAATATTCTTAACTAGACTACAGAATTACTAGTAGAATCTACTGAATTTCTCCTTAATTTTTAATTTTCTACTTTTATATTTTCTTCACTTACATCCTTCATGGATAAAGGGNAATATTCTTAACTAGACTACAGAATTACTAGTAGAATCTACTGAATTTCTCCTTAATTTTTAATTTTCTACTTTTATATTTTCTTCACTTACATCCTTCATGGATAAAGGGGGAATAAAAAACTATCAATCTTTTACAATTTTACTTATGAATGAGTTCCTCTCGTACTTATAATTTTTCTCCAAGGGGTCTTATAATCGAAAAAAAATGTTACATTAGAAATCCTAATGGACGTAAACTCTGAGTCTTATTTATATCCAGATAGGCTTTATTTTGATTTGATTTGAATGTAATTTATTACAGTGTCAATAGCATCATTTTTAGTACAAAATGGTAATATACTTAGACACTCCCACTTGCGTAGGCCTATTTTACTTAACCTAAAAATTAAAGTTAAAATTATATAGAAAAAGTGATTTGATCACTAAACAGTGGTTATATGGATTGTTATATGTTGTAAAATAATATTGGATTATTCAAATTCAAATATCTAAAATTCAAAATGATTGGGATAAAAACTTTTCTATCCTTTCACCACTTTTATCGAAATTNAAAACTTTTCTATCCTTTCACCACTTTTATCGAAATGAGTAAAAGTGAGCTGCCATATGATGACTGAAACTATGATGATGAAGTTTAGTCAATCAAATAATTTATATTATTATTGTATAAACTCAAAATCTTGACTTTGATTTATCTCATTTGAGTAATTTCACCAGTGCAGTGCAGCGTTGTAAGTTTTATTATGCTCATTGTAATTTAACTTTTAGCTCACTTTAGCTCATTTCAAAGAAAAGAGAGAAAGACTCAATAGAGTTTTATGCCGATGAAGTTGCTTGGTTTGGTTATACTGATTTGATGAAACACAAAATAGAAATATGGTTGAAATTTTCTTGAAAATTTTCTGATGACTAAAAGCATAAGCGATGATCTCATTGTATTGAAGTGTAAACCAATAAGAACTAACATAGCNCATTTTCTGATGACTAAAAGCATAAGCGATGATCTCATTGTATTGAAGTGTAAACCAATAAGAACTAACATAGCTCCTCATGTACCAATCAATTATCGTTTACTTTTAGTATGAAGAAAACCTTCATTTCCATTTCCCTTTGAGAGACATGACCTCCATGTCAAATGAGTTGAAGAGCTGAAAAAAGATTGAACGAATTTCTAATTGGAATACTAATTCAGTTTTCTATTTTCATTGGCAGTAAAGGAGTGATAAGGTAGAGTTTCTTCGTCTTGTCCTCAATCGAGATCTGAATCCAAATTTAGTCCAAATTGAAGACTATTGGGAATTTGAAATTTTTAACCAAATTATTGAAACTTGAAAGAAAAATGTCTGTTGAAAAATGTATGTCGATTGAGTGCCAATTTTTGTTCAAATTACGAACTTTCTGTTTGTTTAATTTCACTTCAGAAACTTTAATTTAGAATTTTCCACAAGTCAAAAAAAAAGGGGGAGGGTTTGTTATTAAAATTAATATAAAGCGGGTGGTAAAAGTGCTCGGGTTAATTCACAGTTAACAAAGGATGTACGAGGGAGTAAGACAATGAAGATGTAGCACCGTGTCCGTTCTAATGTAATTTTGCATTTTTTTTTTTGCGTAGGAATTTGCAAGTCTTACGAAAGAACTGAATCAAGCACGAGAGCATCTCCTAGAGCGGGAAGAAGAAATCTGTGAATTGAAAGCAGAAAGGAATAATACCCGGGTAAATTTTTTTTTTTTTTTTTTTTTTTTTTTTCTACTACTCTTACTCGCCATTTGGATTTTCTATGTGCTTTCGTAATGTTAATGTGATTCAGCTCAAAGGACTTTTTACCACTTCTACCTCCCATCTCTGATTTTCTGCTTTATCTAACTTTGATATTAGAAATGTATTTTTTTTCGCTTTCTCTCATGTTCCAGGTCTTCTTCAAACTTTCCCACTCTTTTGAATTAAAATATTCAAATTATTTGATATGAAGGAATTTTTTGGGATGGATTTTTTTTTAACTTATCCGTCCATGATTCCAAATCTGATTTCTTTTTTTTTCTTTTTTTTTTTTTTTGTGATTCCATCAGTTACTTCTCGAGCACTTGGAATGTCTGGTCTCTCGCCATGAGAGGTCACTCCGAATGACAGTGGTCAAGAGACAAGCGGCGGCGCAGTCAGGAGTTTCTTCTGAAGTCGAAGTTCTCANACAGTGGTCAAGAGACAAGCGGCGGCGCAGTCAGGAGTTTCTTCTGAAGTCGAAGTTCTCAAGGCACTCAAGTCACTTTTCGAGCACCATAAAGCACTCGACGAAAAGGTAATAAAAATTACTGTTTTTTTTTTTCAAAATTTTAAGTTAAGCATGACTTTTGTGTCAGTTCATTCTGAGGACAGGTGCTCTACCAATTGAGCTATAGGTCACCAAACAACAATTTCTTATAGCCCATTGAATTTGTTGGACTTATTATGTGTGTCTTTAGTATCATTTCANGGTCACCAAACAACAATTTCTTATAGCCCATTGAATTTGTTGGACTTATTATGTGTGTCTTTAGTATCATTTCATTATTTTTATTAGGATTTTTTTAGTTTTTGGCACTTATTTTTTTACTAATTTTGTATTATTTTTATGGATTTTGAAAGAGTACATACTGTTATTGTATTTTTCTGTAAGGTTTTAGGTAAAGGTATTATAAGAGATTCCTGAAATTAATTTTTGTTGTGACGTGAATGACATATGAGGAATCGAACGCACAACCTCCTACTCACCTTATACGCACGTTTCCAAATCAGCCATAACTTCAACTCTGTTAGTGCGCCAGTTTATTATTAGTATTATTTATTTCAACTCAATACCAAAGTTTTTGTTTAGTTTTTTTCTTTGCCTCGCACCATCAATCACCAGCATCACTGAAGACGTTATACGTTAATCTTTTTTGAACATTATTCTCATAACATATTTCTCAGTCTAATACTTTCGTAGAACTCTTTTAAAATATGAATTGAAATTTACCACAAAGGATGAAGAGAAGGCATACTGTACACAACACTACTGTTAATGCGTAGTTATGTAATGTTAATGTGATGTGAGCTTGATGTATTTTCCATTCATATTTCATTTTCCCAGCCTACATTAGGATTATATGCAAAAGTTGACTGGAAAAATTTACGATAATTGCATTCTGAATTTGTACTAAAGGGTCTTCATGTCCTATTTTACAGAGTTTCTGTAGCAGTAAGTAATAAGAGTAAGAGAAAAGGTAACGACCCTCTTCTGCTCTGAATTTCGTGGCACTTGTATCATGGAGTAGTTCTGTTTCGTGTCAGCCAATCGGAAGCGAGGTCAAATGGAGGTTGATCAAATGAGACTCTTCAATCATCTTCTCAAAGTCGAAGAGGGAAAAAAANGGAAGCGAGGTCAAATGGAGGTTGATCAAATGAGACTCTTCAATCATCTTCTCAAAGTCGAAGAGGGAAAAAAAGTAATGAAAGTAATGTTATTTGAGAAAATTCCATCTCATAGGTTCCATTTTATCCAATATGGAGTTNGGAAGCGAGGTCAAATGGAGGTTGATCAAATGAGACTCTTCAATCATCTTCTCAAAGTCGAAGAGGGAAAAAAAAAGTAATGAAAGTAATGTTATTTGAGAAAATTCCATCTCATAGGTTCCATTTTATCCAATATGGAGTTTNAAAAAAAGTAATGAAAGTAATGTTATTTGAGAAAATTCCATCTCATAGGTTCCATTTTATCCAATATGGAGTTTGGCAGGTCTATCGACATAGTCTTCTGGAACTCAAAGCATAGTACTCTCTGAATGACACTAATAATAGCGGGAAGCGTTGAATTTTTAGATATTTTATGCTTATTAGCATAAATCTAAGAGTGATGGTTTGACGATGTTGATCTTTGAGTAGGAGAAAATCTATTCTAAATTTTTTTGAAAATGTTCTCAAATCCGGTATGGATCGTGGCACAGGAAGAGCTTCTCTCATTGGTCTACGGATGTGATTTGCATCTTAGGATTAGGCCAAGTGTGAAGAACTGACTTTTCCTTCGGAACGAGTCCCAGTTGCCTCATTCATTTTTTTTTGTAAGACCACTTTCAAGTAGAGAAACTAACTTTCTCCTTAGAAAAAAACCGAATGCTATTAAAAATTTTTTCAATTGGACGTGAAAGTTGCAAAGTCCAGACTTATTAGGCTAGTGGTGTCCACTGGAGGACCTTTCAAAGATTCTCCCTCCCCCCCTCCCCATCCTACATGAATTGAACGTCTAAAGAAATTTTTTATATAGGCTTAGTTTCCATGTGACCATAAGTTCTCGTTCATTGGAAAAAAATAAAATTTTGCGCTAGCTCTAGGTGGGAAGTCTAAGGTAGTTGAAATATAGACATAACCCAAGTATATTCTTCAATGGCTTCAGTATACCTAAGTCATAGGCTATTTTAGACTCAATTCTGTTGAATAAGAGTTGAATTCAATATATTTTCAAAATAAAAATATTTCTATATAAAAGTCTTGTACAGAGCATTGCAGAAAAACCACACAAAAGAAATCAAAAAACCTTGACTAATTCTGAGAAATTTGATTCTAAAAGTTGAATAATGCACCAAACCACATATTGCCGCCGCCAATGGTTTTTAACTGTAAATATATTTTTCTTTACATTCACCTAAGCATGTGATGAAACTGAAAATTTCCAATCTATTGTAGAGGTTCATAATTTTGGTGAGGTTTCCGAAGGAAAAATGGTTAAACAAATTGAACCAAATATATTGTGAGCCACTACTCTGGAGTGTACCTAAACATTAGTATACGTACACTAGTGAATTTTAGTTTTTCTCTTGCCACGAATTTCAAATTTACAAGTAAAGCTAACTTAGCGAGAATTGTAGAATGTTTACCTACCAATTACTCAATAAACTAATTGAAAATAAGTAAAGACAGTAGGCTGACCGGGATCATTCGAAAAGTTAAGTATAAAAAGAAATTTATTTATTTTTGCACTTAGTAACAGTGTCGCACAGTTCTCAAATGAAACGTAGATTTGGCTCAAAACCATTAGATGGTAGCATAAGCATGATTTCTTTCGTTTTTCATAATTTTTCTGGTATGCTCTGTATTATTTTAAAATTAGAGGTAGAAAATGTATTTGTTGGAAGGTATAGTGGGATTATGTAACTACTGTAGAGATTGTATCTTAAGTTATGTAATATCTTTTAGTAGAAGATTGTAAAAATTGTTTCATCTGTTGGTTGTTGAGTTTGAGAGTCCATGAATGAGTATGTTTGTGAGAGGTTAGGATGGTTTGTGAGTGAGTTTTTGGCCGATGGGCTCGGATGTATAAATTTCGAATTCCTCTATCCTTCACTTTCATTTTCCTGAGGTTCAAAAGAGGAGAAAGTATCTTTTCGGAAAAGAGAAAGCGGAAAAGACTTAGTGAGAGTAAATAAAGAAAGGAGTTTTTGTTGTTGAGGGGAAAAAGAGCCCCACTACTTTTTATCTTCACTTTGACTTTATTTCCACACGACTAACTTATCGACAGTAATTGAATAACTTTCTCTTTTCTCTCTTCACTCCTATTCACCAACTTCTTACATAAACCTCAACTACACTTNCTTCACTCCTATTCACCAACTTCTTACATAAACCTCAACTACACTTTTGTCCGCACACACACAAAAAATATATATATATACTCAAGAAGTCCTACCTATCTAAGGATTCTTCAAATGAACTTTATCAACTGATAATACATGAACAAAAGAAAGAAATTAAGGTGTAAAATTACATAAAAATATAAATAAGATTTAAGTTTGGAGCAGAGATTTGGTGAAAACTCAAAGCTCTCTTTCAATTCCTATGTTTTATTTATTTATTTATTTATTGATATTATAAAGACTTTATTATTAATTTGAGACATTTTCTAGCTAGTTATTATTATTGNAGATAGTTATTATTATTGTTATTATTATTAAGGAGTGTATTGAAATAATTTGAATGGTTATATGTTTGGAGTGTTATTTTGAACGTGAATTTGATAGAAGAGGAATGGATGAGGAAGATTGTTGGTTGTTAAATATTAATTGATTGTTTCTTGTGTCTATAGGTTCGAGAACGACTACGAGTGGCACTAGAACGAGTTTCTCAATTAGAAGATGAATTATCCCAAGCCAAAGACGAAGTGAGTAGAAGTTTTCTTTCTCATTTCATCTTCAAAAAAAAATTAATTATTTTCTTCTTTCCAAAAACCTAAATGTCTCTGATGAGAAATAATATTGAAATTTTAGAGAAAATCCGACTATCAGAGAAAGTCAGGAAAGAAACTTTCACTTTTCTTCCTGTTTTTGATCCCCCTGTATTAAAAATATATTTAAATGAGATAACGGCCGGAAAACTTACGTTTCCTTGATCCTCAACTTTCTCCAACTTTACTTAAAAAGAAAATTTCACCATTTCCGTCCTTATCTTATATACCNTTTTTTTTTTTTTTTTTTTTTTTTTTTTTTTTTTTTTTTTTTTTTTTTTGAACGAAGCAAGGAAAATGGTAAAAGGAAGGAAACCTCTCTTCCTTTCTACTGGCATTTTACTCATTTAATTTAGACTTTTTCATTTCCTCCGGAATAAACACGAAAGAAAGTAAAAGTGTCACAACTTTTTAGCTTTTTGTGGGAAGATTCAATTCTTGAAGAAAATGGAACAGAAAGTGTAACAAAGAACGGAAATCAACTCATCTACTGGTTAAAAAAAAGTTTTGTAAAAAAAAAAAATTTTTTTTTTTTGCACATTGAATTGAACATTAACAAGGCTTGAAGATGTTATTATATTTTACACATATTCCAGTAAATCAGAATGAAATTAGAAAGGAAAAATGGATAATTTGATAAATCTTATCATACAAAAATGATTTCTTTTTGTTTTAATTTAACGGATAAGGTTAGGTGGTTGGGGCGACTTTACTCGTATCGTGACTCGTGAGTTAGTATGTAAGTTATGTTAGTATTCAAAAAAAATTAAGTTAATGTGACAGGAGTAATTTTGAAAACAACTCTGTTGACTTATTTTCTGACAATTTTAATTTGATGAGAGTCATTATAGAAAGAGGAGTTTCTTATTTCCCGGCGTTGAAAATATCTTTACTGCTCTCTGGAATTGGGTTCGTAATGGGTTTTGGCGGTATGGTTTAAACTGATTTTTAAGTCCGTATGGAAGTGAGCCATTAGGCAGAGAGAGAGAGTAGTAAAAGTGTAAATTATTTTGATGGGAGTAATTTGGAATGTACCACGTGGTATTCGTCTAAAGTAGAAGATCCATTCATGACCGAGGCCGAAAAAGTTATTTTCCTAATGTTCTCACTTTCACCAAATGAAGATTCAGCAAGAGAAAGTTTTTTTTTTTTTTTTTTTTTTTTTCATTTTTAACTTTCTCTTTTCTCCATTAATTTGGTAGGGCGTGTCTCGTATGCTAATTCCCTCTTCGTTCCTTCGAATGACTTCTCCAAGGCTCAGATTACTGATCACATTTACTCTAATTTTAACGATTACTAGAACTAATTTCTTAATTATTTCTTTCAATTAGGCTCACCAGACTAAAGTCATTCGGGCATCGTCGACGGAAAAAGCAAAGGAAAATGGGGAGACAGATAGCACAGACTCTGCCGGTCGACCCGTCTTCAACCAAACTAAGGTTACAGAACTAAAACTATCTAATAAGCTTAAGTTCTTTTTTCTTTTTTTTTTGTAATGAAAAATTTATATTATTAAATTGTTGGGTTTTGTGTACAGCGGGTATCAAACGGGTCACTGGAAGCTGATGTGGACCTCTCAAAAATTTCTGATTTGCAGAACGCATTGGAGAAACAGGTAATAAATTACAATAAGATAGAATTAATTTATGAAAAGGAAATTTTAAGTTTCGCATATTATTTGGAAAATTTTAAAAATAAGGTGCGACATTACACCGGATGCCGGTGTGAAAACTTTTTATTTTTTTTAATATGAATTTAACTTTACTTTGGTTTGGTTTGGTGGGTAGTGGAGTTATTTTTGTTTTTAATCACTCCAGGGTTCTGAGTTCACAGCGGCACAGCGGCGAAACACGGAGTTGAGCAGTCGTGTGTCTGAGTTTGAGGAAAATCTGAGCAGGACTCAGAGGGAACTCGCAAGGGCACAGGAAAACAATGCCAAATTACAAAGGGATTTACGAGAAAACCAAGCTCAAAAAGTCGATCAGGTAATTTTCCACCAACCCCATCCCATTCAAAATTATTACGTTTTATTAACTCAGACNCATGTCATTGTTAAAAAAAAAAAAAAAAAAAAAAAAAAAAGATTTGTTTTTTTAAGTTTGAACTTATCAAAGGAATGATTTGGGGCAAAGAAACTTAGGGATGAAATGACAGACAATGAAAATTCTTCTGATGTTGTATCACTTGTAAATCTTCTAACTTTTCAGTGTAATTATAGGTAACAAGACAAACTTCTCATGGATTTTCACATGACTTGATGTGAAACTTTTTTTTTTTTTTTTTTTTTTACAAAGTTTTCCAAATAACACTCAACGGAGTATTCTCGGAGCTGACTGGCTTGTTTGAAATTTGAGTTACCGAGAATTTGACTCCTCTGTGTACTCTTGCGAAACTCATTGAATTGTAAACTTATATCCAACTACAGCTTAGACTAGGACCTTAAAGAACTTGCTGATGATTAGATATAAATTGAAGGTTTTCCCAAACTTAATAAAAATTTGCTGTTGTTTGAGTATTATTAACTTCGAAATCAGGAGGGTAGAACAATGAAAAAAAACAACAACAATGTTATGGGGTAGAAGGATTTGATACATTGACCTTTGGATCTTCAGTCGACTCATCATCTATCAATTGAGCTTCACCCGTAAATTTTAATATGGAACCAAAATTAGTCATATTTATTTATAGAATGATTCTGGTATGAGAAATATAATTTACCAACTTATTATTATTCACTTTAGCATCCATAAAAAAGTTCCAACATTTATAGATTTAATTTAGTAAAAAAATTTTCCCTTGGTATATTAGATGAGAAGAGTATGTGACAGTAATAGTAATAATTTCACGGGAAGTTTGTTTTGAGTTTCATTCATGAATTTCTGATTATGATAAGAACTGTCAACCCTACTGGTGTGAATGGGGAGACTAAAAGTTCTAAGGTTTGAGGCGGTTCTTTGGTTAAATAAAGTAGGAAGAGTAATTTAAGGATGATGAAAATAAGGTTGGAATGAGATTTCCGCTCTGAAATAAATTATTATTATTATCATTATTCTAACCCCTCCCATCAAATCAAATCTCTCGGATTTCCCCCCGTTCCTTCTGATGGCTGTGTGAAGGGGGGAGGGGGTAATGCGAACTGCTGGAGTTTATCTCTTCTCTCACTTACACTTCTCCTCAAGGAGTCTATTATGAAAATGAAGAGAAAGGGTTTGATCTGATCTCTTTCAAATCTTCAAAATCCGAAACAATATTTCCCCGTAGTAGCAGAAGACGTAGAGGGGGAACTCTAAATCCCAAATCCACAGAAAGATCTTGGGCAATTTATCTACAAGGCTTTATTATCTCTCTAGAAGGTTTTTTCCTTTTACTCCTCAGCCATTTTATTCCACTACCAAATTCAATAGGTCTTGGTTTTCAACTTAAAAAAGGAAAAATAAGAAAGAAATGGCTTTTTTTTTTTCATTTCATGATTAATTTTGAGATTTTGAAGATGTGAATTCAATGCCTAAAATTAAGAATTGATAATTTGTGTTTGAAAATGAAGCGGTGGATTTATTATTAGTTGAGACTAACATAAATGATTTTTTTTTTTAGGAGGAGAGGATTGCGACGTTAGAGAAGCGCTATTTGAATGCTCAACGGGAGTCGACAGGACTCCATGACTTGAACGAGAAGTTGGAACAAGAACTTCAACATAGAGACGCCCAGTTCAAACTACAGGAAGAGAAGGCGAGAGCTCTTCAAGAGAAATTAGATCTTTCTGATCAGAAATTGGCGCAGTTTTCCAAGATGCCTGACATGGAGGAGGAACTGAAGCAGAGGCTTCAAGCTTTGACACAAGTATATACTTTAGATTAATAAGAGATTTAATTGAACTTATTTTTTTTTTTTTTAATAATTTATACTTGTTTGAAATAGGCCCAAGAACGTCATGGCTCAGCAGAGGAACGAATTGCTCGGCTTGAAGCGACGCTAGAAGAGAAGAATACAGAGTTGGTTCGGCTGAATCAGAGATCTCGTGTAAATGAAGACCACAATGCGAGGCTCTCGGCTACTGTGGACAAGCTCTTGGCTGAGTCAAATGATCGCCTCCAAGTTCACCTCCAGGAACGGATGCACTCACTAGAGGAAAAGAATGCACTCACACAGGAATTGGACAAGACACGGAAGTTTCTTGAGGAGATACAATCTGAAAAAGTAAAAATTATCAAATTATATATATAATTATTATATAAGTGCAATGGAAATTAATCCTCGGCCATTTTTTTTTTTTTTTTGTTAGGCTGATCTTGTGAAAGAAGTGACGAAAGCTCGGTTGGAAGTGGAGAGTCTCAAGCGACAACTCTACCAACAAGAAATTGCTTACAACATCCAACAGACTGAAGCCTTGACCCGGAGTCTCAGTCCAACCCCTGCAGAAGCTACCTTTGTTCGTACAAGCAGCCATTCTAGTTTTGATACACACTCACTTCCACGCAGACTCACCAAACATCCGCTAGATGACGACAAGGTAAGGTCACACAAGGTTCTCATTTTCTAATAATACATTATACTCATACTATTTTTATTTTGTGAGTATTTTTTTATTAAATTAAATTGTCATCGAAGGTACTGGATTTATGATGGTGCCAGGAAGGAACTAAGTTTAAGGTTTGTTTAATTTTTAGGGAGACGTTGAGTGGGATGCAGTAGAGCAAGCCCAGGCTCTGGTCAACGCCCAACAAGTTTTTGACTTGAGTGACGCAGAAGCAGATGATACTGAGAGTATTTTCTCAGTGGCCGATGTAATGTCTCCGTCTCAGCAGACAGATGCCCAAACACTTGCCCTAATGCTTCAGGAACAACTAGATGCCATTAACAATGAAATTCGTCTCATCCAAGAGGAAAAACAGACAACAGAGGCGAGGGCGGAGCAGCTCGAGAGTCGTGTCGGTTCTATGGACCATGTTAATTTGTTGGCCAGGAGTCGTCTTTACGATAGGGCCATGTCACCCCCGCTAAGTGGGCGGAGTCTAGAGATGGGTGGGAGGGGTTTAGACAGACCGCCTTCTCCACCCCTCAGTGGAAGATCTACGCCACGCTCTAATCCCTCTCCACAAAGAGACTATTTACACAAATTTCACACTGTAAGCATGTGACAAAAGTTTATTAATCATTTAAATTATGAGCATATTCGATTGAAAATTTTAGATATAAGTACTTCTCAGTTTTGAATTTGTTTTCAAGTTTTTTGTACTTACGTAGGTCCCTGCTTCCCTGTCTCCCGCTACATTCTACTCTTCTCCGGGTGGGGTGATGAGTGAGTCAGTTGGACCATCTCAGATGTACCACCAGAGCAACCTAACAATGCCGGATATGGGGTTGGTTACAAAACCAGAAGCTAGTCCACCAACTCCACGATCTCTCCGTTTTATGCCAAACACGGGAGGGCCAATCTATGGACAGAGTTCAGAAGAACTTCGGCGATTGGCTCTCTTCCCTCCATCTGCCTCCAGTTCAAACTACATCTCACACGAGGGCCTCCAGACTCACCATCTTCACCATGGTCACTACGGGACGCACGACAGAGGATCCTTAGGCGGACTCCAAGTGAGTACCACTCATGCAGCAGCTATGGCAGCCGCTGCGAAGAAGAAGGGAATCAAATCATCTCTAGGGAGACTTTTTAGTAAAAAGGAAAAGGTAAAGTTAATTATATTACTGGTGAAATTCCTAGTGCTTACTTTTTTTTATTAGTTTGACAAGTTTTTTTTTTTTTTTTGCTTTGGTAGACGAAAGGGAAGGATTCTCTTATGTACGACCAAGGTGGATTTGAGAGTGAAGGTTCGGTTGCGGGTGATTCGACGCCTGTGATGAGCAGTAGCAGTCTTCCCTCTATTCAGTCCCTCCACGCCGTACCGCTGACGGCGAAGGCTGATTTTGATCGTCGGAAGAAGCGAAAGACGAAGCTATTATCGGAAGCGATGAAAGCTGGAACTCCTTTTGCCCTCTGGAACGGCCCAACAATTGATGCCTGGTTGGAGCAATGGGTGGGCATGCCAGCCTGGTACGTCGCGGCTTGTCGAGCCAACGTCAAGTCAGGAGCCATCATGAGCGCCCTTAGTGATACAGAGATTCAGCGGGAAATTGGGATTAGGTATAGATCGAAACATCACTGATCTTATTTAGTAGTCCGGTTGTTTTGCAGAACTGTACTCATTTTTTGGTGTACTTTCTTCCTAGTAATCCACTTCACCGGTTGAAATTACGACTGGCGATCCAAGAAATGGTGTCCTTGACGAGTCCGTCTGCACCGACTGCTTCTCGACTCGGTCACTTAGCCTTCGGTGACATGAACCATGAGTGGATCGGTAACTATTGGCTACCTTCGCTTGGACTTCCACAGTACAGAACAACATTCATGGAGTGCCTGGTAGATGCTCGAATGTTGGACCACCTAACAAAGAAAGACCTCAGAACACAGCTCAAGATGGTCGATGCGTTTCACAGGTAGGATAATTTAACTATCACTAAAAAGTTCGGTTCAATTCATGTATAAATTTTTGTATTATACAGAAATAGTCTACAGTTTGGAATCGCATGCTTGAAACGACTAAACTACGATCGGAAATTATTAGAAGACAGGAGGAGAATATCTGAGAATGAGAACATAGATTTACTGGTGTGGACAAATGAACGAGTTGTTAAATGGGTTCAATCAATTGGTCTCAAGGTAAGTCTGTAAATTACTTTTGATTGAATTTCCAAATTTCAGTTATAACTTTTGGTTAATTGTAGGAATATGCAATGAATTTGCAAGAATCTGGTGTGCATGGAGCCTTGGTAGCCATTGATGAGAGTTTTGATCATAATGCTATGGCATTGTCCTTGCAAATTCCAACACAAAACGCACAAGTAAGTAGATTTAAAGAATGACTTCATTCTGTTAATATAAACGAAAATTTCAAATTTACTGTTTTCTAGGCTCGTCATATTTTGGAGCATGAGTTTGGAGGTCTTCTGAGCATGGCTGAACGCGGGATGCTACTCCAAGAACCGTCTTGACCCCTGCGCATGGCCGAAGTTTAGATGACCGAATAATTCCATCGTTTAGGAGAATCAATGAGAACTTTTTACCTCTGAATACTCAAATTCCATCCGATTGTAAATCGGAAGAAGCCGAGATCAGGGTTTCGGCTAGTGATTCCAGTTTAGTATTGAACCAACAGTACAGCAAGGTCAAGGTCGAATAGAACCGTAAACTTCTCGACCGCCTTCCCAGTTCCGTTATTTTATGGTCACTTTCTGAGATAAGTTTCCTATGTCTAAACTCTAATGAGTAATGGGAGTTGGGTACATTTTTTTTGTACTTCCCTTATAACCGGGCAATATAAACATGTATCAGGATAACCCAAAAAAAAAAAAAAAATCTAGAATATTGAATGACTTGTTGGAGTCATGAGACTCTAGGACAAGATATGACAGAAACAAAGAACCGAAGTAGCCTACAACGTTGCAACTCTACGTACAAGTTTTTTTCAGGAACTGTCTAATAATGATTACATTTACTACTGTATTTATTCGTATTTAAGTATCATTTTCACCACAGTCAGTATTATGTACCTTTTCAAAGTTGCCCCTTCCCGCCATATTTTCCGTATCGTTTACCCTGTAGGTTTCGGGGCGGAAGATTTGTATTCACCACCACTCGGGTGGAATAAGCACAAAGTATATCGACCTGTTAACTAGTGTTAGGAACAACTACTAAAATGATTTAAATGATCAAAACTTGAAAAAAAAAAAAAACTAGTGCCAGAACATCTGCGACTGCGCAGTCTCTCTTGTTTAATTGGTTTCTAAAATGAGCCAATCCAGAGAGACCAAAAACCCTTGTTGAGTAATAATTGTTATCTTTTCTTCTTTGAATAGTTGGGTAATTTGATTGCACAACGGGTGGAGTATAATAAAATATAGAGAGCCAATAGAAATACTCGGGCGCCATTTTCAATTTCTCTGTTCAACTGTTCTTTCAAACGATTCCTTATAAAAAAAATATTATTAGTAATAATTTTAAATCCACAGAAACTCAAGTGTTCTTCCTTCTGCGAAACAATATAAATGTGTTGGATTCGAAATTTTTTCGATTTCAAAAAAATCCATCTTTTTTACTCCAGTTGGTTTATGTAACTATGTATACAATTAATATTATAAGGTTAATAGAATTTCATTAATTGTTATAGAAAAAAAAAATTTTTTTTTCATTAAATTTTTAATTGAAGTTAAGGAACAAAGGAAAATATACTTAAAAATAACTGTTGAACACACATGAACAGAGAAAATGAAGTTGCACTTGTCGTCGTCGACCAGATAATTAAAAATAAATTCAAATAAATAACCGAATTTTCTAAACATAAATTTTAATTGTTATTATGATTGACTCAGGGATCCCATAGATTTTGTAATAATTTTAAATCCATCTATTTTGATTGACTTGTCTAGTGAGATACGAATTTCATGTACATGACTTAAGTTTTTAATTTTTTGACATAAAATATTTGATTAATTCTTTTTTTTTTTTTTTTTTTTGTTGTTAATTATACTTAAACTGAGAACAAATGGATCCGATTTGAAGATCAGAAAGTCAATACAACGTATACACACAATATGAAGTTAATTTCAGAAATTGAAACCAAAGAGTTGAGGTCTCGAATCGGTCTATCTTAAACTAAATTAATTGTAATTTAAGTAACTATCTTGGATTTCTCCGTTGTAATCGTCTATACTTAGGGGGGATTAGGGTTAATTTTGGACGACAGAAAATTATGAATTTAAAGATGATTAACATCTACATTTGAGTTGCTTTTAAATTTTGTTCCACTTTAGTTCAGTCTAATCGTTTAAAAAATTTTTTTTTCAGTTTATGCAGGTTTAAGAATTTTTTGTAGTATACTTATGTTCTTCAGCAGGAACGTAAGTAATTTATAAATCTTTAAATTATTCATATAAATGGAATATTCCCTCCATTTTAAATTGGCAACCATGCAATTCAAGTTGGCAACAATTAATTCAAAATTTTTGTACGGCAGCTTAGCGTGGCAGGAATTGGTTACTATGATCATTGAGCATATTTTCCAGCTCATGGACATAACAATNTTTTTTTTTTTTTTTTTTTTTTTTTTTTTTTTTTTTTTTTTTTTTTTTTTTTTTTTTTTTTTTGAAAATTTATAATGAAATTAGCCTTGATTTTTTGATACCCCAAAACTTAAAGACTTGTTACGAAAAGGGTAAGGGGGGAGAAAAGGATTACAAAAATCCAACCTGATTTTTTCATAACTGGGTAATAAAAGGAGAAAGAATTCTAAGGATCATTTTGTATAATTTAAAATTTTCACCAACACCATTAGAGTTAAAAAGAAATGTTAGTAATAAATAACTAAATGAGACGAGTTTTTATTTAATTCAAAATTACAATAATGTACAATCCTATTAATGGAAATACGGTAGATTTGATGAGCAGTAATGAAATTTTTGTGTATATAATATGAAAATTAGCTAACTCTAAAGATGATATTATTACCTAAAATCCTAAGATGTAGGGTTAAGGGGAAAAAATATTACCAAAGTCAAATCGTTGTTCCAAACTTCATGTTTCTTTTATCCAACTTTTAACTAGTAAGTAAAATAAACAAATATTCAGACATAACATCAAAAAATCAAAGCTATGGAGTATTTATTTTTATTAGTTGTGAGTTTTGAAATAGTATTGAGATTTGAGACAGCAATCCACAACTTGGAGTACAATTGGTATTTAGTGCGTTAGGTCTGGAGAACCTATGGCGTGGGATCATACGCCACCAGAAACCAGGTTTTTGTGGCAATCCCTGACTCAATCTCAAAGTGACAGGGCACCCCCCGCCACAATGGACTCAAGAATTTGTTGAAATTTTACGGTATCTCGAGCGGTCACATAAACTTGATTTGAAGTAGTAGTGATGCATTCAACTAAACGCCAATATCGACTTCGCACTGTCTTCGAATAGCCAATACTTCGACTAAAAATTTAGAATTTCATGTTATATCGTTTCCACGTTTTACCTGAAGTATAATTTTCGCCTAAAAATTACGCTATAAACTTAATTAGTGGTTTAAATTCTATGGAGCTCCTCCTACCTGTACTGACGCCCATTTACATCCTTCGCTTTCATACAACTTTCGCTTTGAGACATTTTAAACAAGGATTAATATTTAAATCAACTATGAAGTTTCAAACTTTTTTTTCTCACTACATTTTACTTTACACTAACCATGTCAGAACATTTACAAATAATGTCAGAACTTTTTCTATTTTCTTTTACACGGAGTTGCATTAGTAAAAATAAATAAAAATTCTTTAAAAATTCTGCCTCGTACTGTTACTAAATTAGACATTTTTTAGTCGGTTAAAGTTTGTGATTTAGTGGGAATAACCACATAAATACCATAATAGTCAGTCTTGACTCCCAGAATCAATGAGTCTGACTCAGGCCAAATTGGGAACCAAGCACAATAGTACAGAACACTGATTATTTTCTAAAATAAATGTAAATTTATTTTAATTATTTTGTTCCCCATCTATTCTGTGTGATATGACATTCGAAGCGGTACGGATTTATGGTGGCAGAATAAATAAAACTTGAAATGTCGTTCACTTTTTAGTATTTAAATATTCCCGCCTAATCAGTTAATAAAATACATAACATTTTATTATTCGACGAAACCTTCACGCCAAACTTCTAATATCGAAAGTTCGACTTGAACTTAATTTCGCTCGAAGTAGTTATTCGAATGTTCGAATATTCATGACATTCCTAATTTGAACCAAATGTTCAGTCCAAGCCCGAAAAAGAAGTTAGCCATTTTTTTTTTTTTTGCAAAATCAGATTTTGACAGGAAATGATTTTGAGCATCATTACAAAAAATGTTGCTCTATCGAATGCTCCAAATTTTAAACCAAAGACATTGAATCACTTTGGATTTTTATTACGGTCAGCGCTTTTATTGAATCAAATCTTTGACCCGACTTTTACGACTTCATTTCAGGGATATAAAATTTAACTTCAATTTATTTCTATTGCTAAGTTACTAAATTATTATTGAACTCATCAAATCAATAATACTTCTTCATAATATCTTACAATTTAGGATCAATTTATAATCATTAGTTTAGAATCAACAACTTTACGATTCATAAATTAAAATCAAACTTTAGTTAGGAATAATTATGATTCATACATCGATGAATTGTGTAGATTTTTATTCTATTAAGTCTGTTATAATATGTTCGACGATACATTTTTTTTTTTTTTGCAACAGTCTGCCTTTCTGAGAATAATTCTAATCAATTTAATGAATCTGTTGTTTACTCAGCATTTTAATCACCAATCGAGGGTGTTTTTAGATCCTCCATTTTGTCGACCCCTCGACCTCTGGTAAGATGAGATCCGATAGAATTATTAAAGTCTTGTGATTATTATTCATCTTTACTAATCATAAAACTCTCGGGATTCAGTTATATTTTCCCATTTCTATTTTGTTCTTAGACTTGGATACTTCTCAAGAAACGAAAACAAACAAGATGGACACAGGTACGTCGTATCTTTGGATAGTTCTCGTTGTTGTTGGATTATTAGACAAATTGAACCAAGTCAACAGTTCATCGATTGAAATGGCATGTTCGCCTATTTCATTAAACGTGAGTTTATAAAGTCAAATTGAATAATTAAATTAATTTTGTGTCGACAAGTGTCACCTTACGACATTTTTAACTTGACTTTTTTTTTGGTTTTTAGGGTCTGGAATGCTACGATGCGAAGGGGTTAATGATTAATTGTACTCAACGAGTTCCACTAAATGGCTGGGCTAAATGCAAAAATCTTTATATCCCTTCGGTACTGGAGAATAAAGTCGAGTGTGGAATCGACGGATGGACGGATGATAACTTCAGTTGTCAAATTGGTAAGTTAAAATTTATACAGTTAAGTGCAAGATCTTAGGCTCATGACTTCTTGTTTAGATAATTCTTGAATCAAACCATGGGATACCTGAGTATACTAACAGCAATGATGCTTGAAGTGTCTCGCAAATGTGCTGAAAGTTTCAAATTTTAATTCTTAAAGTGGGCGGAATTAGAGAAAAAAAAAATTAAATTTGGGCTGGAGAAAGCGGGTGCAAATCTTTAGGCGCACGACAGATTTATTGCTTTGCAGCAGAATAAAGTGGTAGACTCCGATGGGAAAAGGTGCCTAGCACTTACCTGAGCATCCCTTAGCAATAATTGTTTAGAAAATTTCCACCATATTGTGAAAGTGGCAATTTCTGGGATAACTTTCTCCAATTCAACTTTCACCAAGGTTTTGAGTTCCTTAATATTTTCATTTTATCTTTACTAATTTTCATATGGTCTCAATTTTTTTTTAATTTTTAGTATGTGGGAAAGCAAAAGAGGGAACAGGTTACCGACCTTTCAGTGCAACGATTTATCAAATTGTAAAGAAGGAATTAAATTTGAGGATGTGCTCCGGCACGTTGATTGGTGGAGAGAATGGATTTGTCCTTACTACCGCCCACTGTGTCCTAGATCATCAGGACAAGCAATTGGACATAGAAGTTCTTCTAGTTGGACTCGGGCCACCAAAGAATGAAACACTATTCAAAGTAATTAAAGAGATTTAATTGCCGTATTAACTTTATGGTACCCCCTCCCACCCTAAAATATAAAATTTTAAACAAAAATTATTATATTTGTGCCAAGTTTTAAATCATCGAATTGAAATTATGTTACCTCCATAAGTCATCAAAGTAACCCGAATTTCCCATGTATCGCAATAAGCCATGGAATTAGAAACCCACTTCTTTCGCCCCTACTTTTCTCTTCTTTTGAATCACATGGGAAGTTCATGGGAATGTAACTTTGATGACGAGTGGACGTTTGGGGGTCATGTCACATTTGTTGCCAAATGAATATGACACTTGGTACGTATTGATATTTTGGTTATTTAAAATTTTAGGAAGCACAATGTCTGAAAGGATAGAATAATGTGAATGTTACTCTCGTTTTTTTTTATCCTTTAGGTACGGAATATTAATTACTCACTTTTATGGAATGAAAATGGATTGATTGACCCAGACGAGCTGGTGATTCTGTCTCTTGCTGATTTTTCTATAAGTGAAGACATCCTACCAGCTTGTCTCCCAACCTGTGGTCAAATAGACTCAACTGCAGTGAGAGATGGATCCACAGGAGAGGTATACTTCGCGACATAAGCCACTTTCTGTCAACTACTGTTCAAGTAAGTTAATATTTAAAGCTCTTTTCATTTTTTTTTTATATTTAGATTTTTGCATATGGTAAAGACAAACCGGAGAAACTAAAGGTCAGAATTAATGAAAATTGTACTTACCTCAACGATTTTTGCGCTGGAAATTCTTCAGGTGAGGATTGTTGAAACATGTTTTATAAAAAAAATTTTAATTATTAATAGGCAAACATGGAAAGTTTGATTTTTGATCATCTTTTATAGATCCTGACCGAAAAAAATGTCAGGAAGAAATTGGAACAGGAATTACAGTCGCCATGGGTGAAGTCGCTCATTTTATTTATGTGAGTTACTCAACTTTCATTTTAAAATAAAGTGAATAAACACTGATTGATCTTTTTGAATTTTTTTTTGTATAACACAGGGTATACTATCACCAACTTCGAATCCTGGTTGTAAAAACTTTCGAACCTTCAAACGAGTCTTCCCATACAACGATTGGATCAGGTCTATACTGTCTCTTTCAGATCACATTCAACTTCCAACGACCACCACAATTCATGAATTCTCAAGCACTGAGTCTGTCGAATGGGATCCTAAAGTAATTTATTTCAATGAAATTCTTGAAGAAAATCAACCAAGTCTAACGAACCTCTCCATTGCCAACTGTACAGTGAAGCCAGAAACACTTTTAAACTCCATCCGTTTAGCCAAAAATTTGACTAAGCTGGAACTCAGAAACGTAACATTGCTTTCTGGTTTCGACGGTGTGGAAGAACTCCCAAATATTATGGAATACATTCTAATCGGAACCGTTTCTAAGAAACCCAAAGGATTCTCAAACTATTTTCCTTTTCACAAAGGACAAAATGTCACCTATTTGGATTTCCCAAGACTCTACAAGCAAATCAACATTGATGACGATGAGAAGAAGTTTGTGATGAAACCAAACGAAGGAATTCTACTTTTAATCAAATTTGAACAATTGGCAGATAAGATACTCACTGGAGCACCCTCTGGTACATGGAAGAAACTGACTCTACATGATGTCGCTTTCAATATCACCTCAATCCCATCTACATTGAAGTATCTCCATTTGTCTGATGTAAACCTCAGTGAAGACGAACTCACCTCAACTTTGCTCAAGTGTAGAGACTTAGAGGACTTGATCATCCACAACGTTGGGGATCGTCAAATGAATCTTGAAGATTTGCCCACCTCTCTTCAGAGTTTGAGATTGGATAGGGTCAACTTGACCATGAGGAATCAGGCTAATGAAGTTTCAACCACCACGGAGAAGTCATTGTTTTCTTTTTTTAACTCCAAAACCACCTTCACAAACACTACATCTACGACAGTAATGCTTTCTAACCTCACCAGCTTATATCTTGGTGTGGACGTTACACTGGATGTTCAAATTACTCAGAATTTTGGTAAAATTTTTCCAAACGTGAAACAGGTTGCTTATTTCGGCGTAGACGATTCGGTCATTATTGAGAGCGTATTGAAACTCAAGGATTTAAAATTTATCTTCGTTCGGATTCAGAACACCAAGAGTGACGAAGCAAAGAAGATTTTCAACAAATTGGAATTTGACCCAACAACTTTAGCTAATAGTTCTGTCAATATCCAATGGTTCTGTGCAGAGCGGAAGAACAAAACAGACAAGTTCATATTACGCATGCTCAAATCCAAGGAGGATTTCATAACATTGGACGGGAGGTTCGACAAGTGTTAGGAAATTATTCCATAAATTTGTTATAATTCCCGTCATTTTACTTGTATATAATTTGATACATACATATATTAAAAATAAAGATAGAAATTTTTGAATTTTTAAATAATTTGCAAAACATATGCGCTTGCGCTAGGCTGTACATAAGAAAAGTTAATCGGAGAAAAATTTCAAATAAATGGAATTATTTAAAGTACGAATAAATTCGAAAAATTCATAATTGTAAAAAATATTTTACATAATTAATTACATATCTGTATTGCTATTCAACCACAACCTTTCATATTCATAAATTTCCAGCAACTTTCTGCAACTCTAAATTTCGATACAGGATATTTATCAACCAGAATTTTTACATCCAGTTAACCAACCCCAACTGAAGATGAGTTGCGAAAGTTTTGGGATCTAAATATCAACTATGGATTTGANAAAACATATGCGCTTGCGCTAGGCTGTACATAAGAAAAGTTAATCGGAGAAAAATTTCAAATAAATGGAATTATTTAAAGTACGAATAAATTCGAAAAATTCATAATTGTAAAAAATATTTTACATAATTACATATCTGTATTGCTATTCAACCACAACCTTTCATATTCATAAATTTCCAGCAACTTTCTGCAACTCTAAATTTCGATACAGGATATTTATCAACCAGAATTTTTACATCCAGTTAACCAACCCCAACTGAAGATGAGTTGCGAAAGTTTTGGGATCTAAATATCAACTATGGATTTGACATTCATTCTTGAGTGTAAAAAATGTGGTTTAAACTGATTTAAATTCAATGCGGAGTCTCTTATTATATTAATAATAACTAAAAAAAAAGCAGTTAATTGACCTTCAGTTTGACCACGCTATATTTGTGAACTGTGTAAGGTAAAACACTCTCAGTAACCGCAATCAGTGCAGTGCAGTGGAGCTGGAGAGGTTTATGTACTCGTTAGTCTCCCTGTGTCGATGTCCCCAATCTTAGTTTACAAAAATTGTGCTAAATTTCTTAACTGTTTTACTAATCCCCATTATTATCAGAATTCATACAGAACTAATCTAAGTATTACCTACGGATTTAAATCTTCGTTATGACCGAGGTTTTTGACATTAATGTATCTGTCTCTATTCAAAGACCGACAGTTTCTGTTCATTATAACCGTGATTCCATTACACCCGAGTTGATCATAAGCAAGGTCCACTGTATTTGATTTGGAAATTATGAAAATTGTTAAGATACATTTATACAGAGCATTATTTGAGAAATGGGAACCAAGATTCTCATAAAAAGGGTGACATAAAAGGGGTGATAAAACATCAGTTTGATAATTACTGACAATGAGTAAATGAGTAAACTCAACACCAGTCTCCTAATGCGGTTCTCGATTTCCATTTCCCAAGTAAACGCTCTGTATATAAGAAACAATATGATTGATTATGAATATGATAAATTTTAATTACTTTCTAAATTCCAATTTCAACCACATTCCATTTTCTGGTTTGAGAACTCCCTTTGTTGTATACTTCATCGGAATATGTGTTTTCACACCAGGAGAGAATTTGAAATTGATTACCAAGTGTGCCACTGCTGCCTTCCCTTCCATCAGAGCAAACCGCATAGCAATACATGATCTTGGACCCAGCCCAAATGGCAAATATGCATAAGGATGACGGCTCATTTTGTTCTCAGTATTGAATCGTTCCGGATCAAATTTATTTGGATCTGGATAAATCTCAGGATCATGATGGATTGCATAAGTTGGGATGATAATATGGGTGTCTTTTTTGATTACATAATTATCGTTAGCGATTTTGTAGTCTTTGTTACATTTTCTTTCCATCTTGACACCCGGTGGATACTTCCGAAGTGTTTCTAATATAAAAGTTATTCAATTACGTTTAGTTTTAAGTAGGAAATAAATATTTTTCCTGAATTTACCTGAGACAACCATATCCAAATACACGAGATTGTTGACAGAGTCATACGTAAGATTCTCTTTGTCCCCATTGGTAGCTCCATGTAGCTCTTTGTAAAGTTTATCTTGGACATCTGGATTCAAAGCAAGTTCGTAACATACCCACAACAGAAGAGTTTCAATATTATCAAATCCCCCAATAAAGAAGGAAATACACTGCGCAGTAAGTAACTCATCGCTCAGGTTCATCTTGATCAATTTTTTAGAGTCTACCAATTGTGTTTTTTCTTCATATTGGTCAATGATGGCCTCATCTTCCGGTGAATGTGCCATAGTGTCAGTGTCATCCTGAGCTTCCAACATGAGTTGAAGAAAATCGTTTCGTTTTTCGCCTAATTCCTTCCTCCTCCGAATTGAATCTTTTACCACCGACTCGAAAAAGTTGATAGCTTCGATATTGAAGAAATCCATTTTCAAATACTTTGCAATTTTTGGAAACAAAATCATCAGAATGAATTTGATCAGGAGAGTATTACTGAAGTTATCTTGAAGCTTTCGCCCATTCACTGCAAACGGTGAGTTTTCATTTTCAAAGGTTTGACTATCAACTCCAAAAGCCGCAGAGGCAATGACGTCCATTGTGTACCGCCCACAAACTCCACGGAGTTCTAATTCTGAATCCGAACTCTTCTTTAGTTCTGTCTGAAGAAAGTTAACCATTTTTTCACCACTTTCGATAAAAATTCCGAACATGCTTTTGAGTTTGCTTGTTGTAAATGTTGGGGTCATAGTGACTCTCAAATCCTTCCAATCTTGATTAATCGTATTGAATAACATGAGGTCAAATTTAGAATCTGTGAACCCTAAGCCTCTTCTGTTTATGAAATAGTCAAAATCCTTAACAAGAATATTCTTGATTAGATCTAAATCCAAAATAAAGAGCATCGGATGTCGGAATAGAGTGGTTCCACCTAGTTTCAGATCCTTTTCTTTTTTGAGATATTTGTACATCTGGTTATCCAATTCATGTATAGGGATACGAAATGTAAACCTATCCCAAATGTTAAAAATTTCGTTGCCATGGACGTATGAAATACCTTGCTTGGTCCAAAAGTCTTGATTACCGTCAATAAATTTGAATATGAAGTAAAGAAAAATTATTACAATGGAAATAATTGTTAAAATCCAGAGAAACATATTAAGCAGTTATTACACTTGTATCACTTTCGCAAATCTGAAATGAACTGCTTGCTTTTGAGTTAACTTTGTTATATAAGTTGATGTACCTAAACTCCTACTATTTTTTCTGTTACCGACAAAGACAATTATTATTATCAAGGACACCATTTCTATGCATTTGCATAATCGCAGCGAAGCAACACGAATTCGTGATACCGGCCTGGCCATTAGGAACGAGCAAAAATAAATTCTTTTACTGCTTGTGTTGTGCGTCAGCTGTTGCTGTGGGTGCAAAAAGTTAGCAGAGCATTACCATAAAATTAGCAGATCAGCAAATCAGACCGTAAACTTAGCACCCTAGCACTATAAAGGGAACAATTAATGGAAACGCACTCCCCGCGGAATTGGGTAAGTGATAACTCAATCGATTGGAAATTTTATGCAGATTACGAATCTGGCATTCATTACTGGCAGTCAAATCAAATTTTGCAAAAAATTTGCAAATTTGTGCAAACAAAAAAAAATTTCTGCACTGTTTTACCTAAATAACCTCGTGGAATTGGGTAAGCTATACCTCAATCAATCAGAAATTTTACATAGATTACAAATCTAACATTCGTTGATGGCGGTCAAGTCTCATTTTGTAAAATTTTGTAAATTTGTGCCAAAAAAAAATTTTTTTTTAAGTGACTTTTCAAATGTGCGGGAAAAAAATTAGGTATTCCGAGGCACCTCAAATTATGATGAAGTTTATTTTGTAGACTAATAATGGGGTAGCTGATCACAAATATGAAAAAAAATTTCACCGGAAACGCAGAGAAAAAAAGTTAGGAATTATTCAAAATGGAACAAAAAAAGGATTTAATATGCATTCGTTGTTAGAATTAGGATTCGTTAGCTTGTTAATCAATAAAATATTTCATCAGTATTTTGTTATTAAGCAAAAAAAATGGCGGCGCGCAATCTTCGGCGCGCATCTCGCACCTTTGTTAGCTGTTGAACGAGCCGAAGGCTCGTTCAAACGCCGCCGGGATATATGGTTTGAACTACCTGAACGCGATATCTGTTACAGGTATGCAATCACACTCAACTAACACAATCCAATTGTGCATGTTACCGATCCGTGTATGCTTGAATACGTCTATTAATTACCTAACAAAAACATTGAAAAATACCCTCTCTATCTACGTAATAGCAAGGAAAGAATTTCTCAATTTTGAAAAATGCAAAACTTTTTTTTATGCTTTTCCGGTGAAAATTATTTTCATATTCGTGATCAGCGACCTAATATTAGTCTACAAAAAAAATTTCATCCAAATCCGATGCGCTTCGGAATACCAAAGTTTTATCTCTTTTAGTTCGACTAATAATTTATATCAGATTCGTAATACGCGTGTAATTTCTGATCGATCAACCTTTCACTTGCTCAACTCCGGACAAATACATATGGGTAAGCCATAGCAGAAAAAAAATTTTTATTTTGGTACAAATTTGCATATTTTTTGCAAAATTTGATTTGACCGCCACTAATGAATGCCAGATTCGTAATCTGCATAAAATTTCCAATCGATTGAGAAATCACTTACCCAATTCCGCGAGGAGTGCGTTTCCATTAATTGTTCCCTTTATGGTGCTAGGGTGCTAAGTTTACGGTCTGATTTGCTGATCTGCTAATTTTATGGTAATGCTCTGCTAACTTTTTGCACCCACAGCAACAGCTAACGCACAACACAAGCAGTAAAAGAATTTATTTTTGCTCGTCCCTAATGGCCAGGCCGGTACTTAGGATCTTCACGAATTATAAAAAATGGCACCGATTAACGCAATGTTAATTCCCATAATAACGCATAATCACAACCTAAACCCATTATTTATTTTGCGTCTCATTTTTATAGCTCATTTTATACCATCATGAGAGCAAATTGTTATTCGAATACCAACAAATTGACGATTTTTATTTATCAAACACATTTAACCAATTTTATTTCAAAAATTTTTGCTAAATCTAGCAATATCTTGGTGAGTTTCTTTTTCTTTTCGGGGAAACTAATTTTTTTAAATTCATGGTTCTAATTCAACCTAAAGGTTTTGATTCTCATCAGCAGAAAGTCAATATAAGATTTTAAAACANCAAACACATTTAACCAATTTTATTTCAAAAATTTTTGCTAAATCTAGCAATATCTTGGTGAGTTTCTTTTTCTTTGTCGGGGAAACTAATTTTTTTAAATTCATGGTTCTAATTCAACTTAAAGGTTTTGATTCTCATCAGCAGAAAGTCAATATAAGATTTTAAAACACCGCGCGTAATATCACATAATTCTTTTTTGGAAATGCCGCATAATATTTTTGAATTTCATGCATAAAAACGGCGTCCTCGATTACAATTGTTGATAAAAAGATGAAACGATGTGGGTAGAGTAGTTCATAATCATAAGTTTTGTAAATAATGATCTAATCTACAGTCAATTCAAAAACGAATGCAGTAGTTTTTTTTTTTTTTTTCAGTTGTCCAATGGTGTGCACAGAATCACTCTCCCCTAAAGACGCATATATGGTCATGTCAGTATTAATTTCAAAGAAATGTGGAGTGAAAAAAAAATTTATTTTAATTCTTTGTTTAACTTATGAAACTTTGAAAGACTTTTTCACTACATTCGAAAGTTTGATATTTACTAGTGTTGCCCCGAAGCGGAAGCCGTCATAAATAAATTCAGGAATAATGCACAATAAAACATAAATAAACAATTCAACAAACAAACAATTAGGTTTATCTTAGGATTTCAAAGTAGAATCAATATTTAAAAAACTTCCATAATCAATGTATAAGTCCGAAAAATTTAACTTTTAATAACTTCATAACGCCCTAAAACATTGATGTTGCAAGTCTTGATAATTGGAAAAAATTATTGTTACACGCAGTTGAAACTGCGTGTAACAAATACTAAGGTCATAATTTTTGTTGCCAATAGCTATTTCAATTGTCTCAATTTTGGAATCATAATTTCTAATTCTAATTCTTGCATTTCTAAACTAAAATTAATAAATAGTAAATTTTATTTTCTAAAGAAAAATTTTAGCGAAGATTTTTAATTATACCTGATCTCGACTAAATGAGCAGAAGGACAGACACGTATGACTTCCGGAAGTGGGGGTCCGCGGTCCCTCCTCACTTTCACTAGTGAAATAAAAGTATTTTGGTCGTCCACTTCCGTCGTAGAGAGTTCTGTGCACACCATTAGACAACTCAAAAAAAAACAAAAAAAAACCTACTGCATTCGTTTCTGAATTGACTGTAGGTTACATTACATACTCCACGTTTTGTGGGTCTGTATTCATTATTTTTATAGACAGAGTGTTTAAGTGGAACATACTTCCAAGTTGAGCGACACACATCTGTAATTCATATTTTTTGGATCGCATGNACAGAGTGTTTAAGTGGAACATACTTCCAAGTTGAGCGACACACATCTGTAATTCATATTTTTTGGATCGCATGCAACCGCTGCATAATCGAATTTTTAAAGCGGCCTATTTACTGAGCGCTGTATTATGTTTAATAAAAAAAACTTATATTTTTCAATAATTAAGAAGTTATCCTACTTTTAGATTTCGGACAACACAGAAGAGTTTTAAATACCAGGGTCCTATGCCACAATCAAATGACATATTGACATATTGACATTCACATGTATTTGTCAACAATTTACACAAAATATCACGCCACAAAGATGGTAGTGACATATGACAGTGACAGATGAATTTCGACATTCGACAGGGAAAATTTGACATTTTACAAGTAATTGTCATTGACTTTTTTTTGCGTCTGTGCGACATTGACTTATACTTGTCAAAACTGTCATAAATATTTGACAGAGGGATTTACCTCTGTCAGGTTTGGAAAATTAAATCTTTTGTATAAAAATTGTTGACTTATGGCTACGTTTGATGTCAGCGACTCTAGTAGCAGCGACAGTGAAGATATTGACGTATTGCTTCGTCCACTAAAAAAATAATACAAAGTAAGAATGAATTTCATCCCATCCACTGATTTTGGTTTCAAAGAAAAGTTTAGAATAAACCGAATATATTTACTATATTTGACATAAAAATGTCAGAAAAGTTTGACAAGTGTCAAAAATCCTTGAATATGACATTTTTTTCGTGGCGCGTTATTTTAGCATTCCTGTCAATGTCAACTGTCGATATGTCAATATGTCACTGTCAAAATGTCAGTGATTGTGGCACAGGACCCAGGAAACGCCAAGTAAATTAAAACATGGGAAATCAATACATAAATGTATAGCTGTGCTCATACGAAATCGTTAGATCTAGTTTATAAATCTAGTAGTCAAATTTTTTAGAAAAACAAAAAATTTTATATAAATTTTGTAAAATTAACATTAATTACCAATTAATTAACTAATGTATCTTAATTAGACTTTAGAGCTTTAGCCAAGCTGTGAAATTTGTTGTTAAAATAAGCGCCAATTTTAAGTTCAACTTTGAAGTTGTAAAAAATTTTAAAAACAAAAAAAAAATAAACAATTTGTGAATTTTACCAAGTTTTTGTTTTAGTTCGTTCATTATAAATCAAATCAAAATCCTCGACGCTGCTGGGGTACAATGGCTGCAGCGATGTCGGAAATCCTACTGAAAAGTTCAAGTAAGTGAACATAAACCGAACAACAAGTGATATCATCTGTTGTTGAATTATAACCGAGAATTTGATGAAATCTTGTTAATTTACTAATAAGGTTGTGTGTTTGAATATTATTAGGAAATAGTGGATTTGGACTTTTGATCCGACCCTGTGTTGTCTCAGCATCGAAGTACTCAACGAACGCTTCAGAAGGTGCAAGACGTCCAGTCGCTGATTCGAATTTAAATTCGTATGATTCATCACTCACTGCTCTCAAGCGTGGAACTGGTGGACGATCCTCTTTCAATGGAATTGTGGCCACAGTTTTTGGTGCCAGTGGATTTATGGGAATGCCAATCTGTAATCGATTAGGAAAGCTTGGTACTCAGGTAAATTTAGAACGTATCCAATATTTCAATAAAAATTTCAATTTTATTATTATTTTTATTTTGTAATGATATTATTTAATTAGTACTGAAATTTTTAATACAGGTTATCATACCTTATCGTGGGGCTGAATATGACATTCGACCTCTCAAGCTGGTTGGAGATTTGGGACAAGTTTTGTTTCAGCCCTTTTACCTTCGGGATGAGGACTCAATTCGAAAGGTATGAAAAAGACTTGATTTTTTATTCAATTTCACTTTGTAATAACTTACTCCAATTACTGGAAACAAAAAAAAAATTTTTTTTTTGTGTAAATTCTGTTTTAGGCACTCAAGCATTCGAATGTAGTGATCAACTTAATTGGACGGGACTGGGAGACTAGAAATTTCACATTCAAAGATGTGAACGTGACTGGTGCTCGAACGATTGCTCGGATATGTCGAGAATCCGGAGTAAAACGTCTCATTCACTTTTCCAGTCTCAATGTCTCTCCTAACCCAACTGTAAGTCACAAAAAGTTATTCAGATGTTAATTATGCTGACGTGTAAAAATCTCTAAGTTTATTTGATTTTAATTGAATCTTAAGCAAACAAACTCACACCGCCCGTCCTAGCTATAGCTAATAACACTAGGAATGGCTTCCCCCTGTAGTGTCTTTTCTATTATTTGGGTTTTTTGACAGCCTTTGATGCTTCCTGATGGTTCAAAATACCTAAAGACGAAATACGAAGGCGAGCAGGCAGTTTTGGACGAGTTTCCCTCAGCCACTATCTTTCGACCAGCGGATATTTATGGTCAAGGTGATAGATTTCTCTTTTACTATTGTGGCTGGTGGCGTCGGACTTTTTCTAGAATGCCACTCTGGAAGAAAGGAGAAGAAACCATCAAGCAACCCGTTTTTGCTCAGGACGTTGCCGCTGGAGTCATCAATGCACTCAAAGATCCTGACACTGCAGGGAAAATTTACGACATTGTAGGGTAGGTTGAAAATTTAAGTCTATCTTTCTTAATTACACAAATTCTAACATAGTTAATATTAAGGCCTAAGCGTTACCAACTATCTGAATTGGTGGACTACATGTTCCGTGTCATCCGACGTACACCAGAATGGGGATACAAGAGAACAAATTTAATGTGGAGTCCTTTCTTTCGTTTACGAATTTCTATGATGGACAAGTTTTCACCAAGTTGGCCAACTGGATACCTCGGTTGGGATAAAATTGAGAAGGTATGAAAACCCCTTTGTTCCTTGCTTTCTGAATTCAATCCTAATTTGTATCCTCATCTGTATCAACAAGAAATTTTTTAATTCAATCAATCAGATTTGAATAAATTTATTCGAAATTTCCTTGGGATATTTTTAATGAACGAGTAGTATTAATATTCTGTCATTGTTTGTAGGATCACGTCACAGATACTCTAACAGGAAATCCTAATTTGGAAGACTTGGGTGTGAGCTTGACAGAATTAGAAAGCAGAATTGAATGGGAAATTAAGCCATTTCGGTTAGGACTCTACTATGATGAAGAGTTAGGAGAATTCGCACCACCTGCCCCACCGAAGACTGTGCCATTGTAGTAAACCAACATATGTAAAAAACAGTTGATCCAATATCGACTCCAGTTGAGTTTGAATTCCCCAAAGCGCAACTTTTGGCAATTCCAATCCTAGGACTTAGCCATTATGTAATATAATTTCATCAACTGCCGCTCCTTCAATTTAGTCATTGAAATAAACTCAGATAACTTCATTGAAAGAATTGTGGCAGGGATTGGTAAATTAATGCCATTGTGCTTATTCCGGAAGTAAGTAGACATTTTGTTATTATTATCAATTGAGATGAAGTAATTCTTAAAATTGCGTTTTCCAGGTTAGAACAAAATAAGGTTTAGGAAGTTTTGATACAAAGGAGGGTTTATAAAGAAAGGAGATTCCGAGTGACTCGACAAGAGTCATTCAGTAGGAAGGAAAACGTAAGTAAATGAACAGTTTGTCATAACGACGAGAACGCTGTCGTTAGTAAACATTTGTTAAGAAACTCACTCCGAGTCAGAGGAGTCGCTCTGCCTCTGATTACTCTGAATGAGACTGTCAGCTCCGAGATTGGAATGATCCAGAAGCTGGCAGATGTGCTCGATTGGTTGCGGTCGTCCATCCGGTCCGATTTGGACAGGTTGAATCAACTGGTTCCGATTGAGTTTATCAATGGCATTGACCAACTTCATCGCTTCCACGACTTTTTGTTCCTCTGTCATCCCTTCGCATGGTGATGGTCGTTCTGGCTCAATCCAACCGAAGCCATTGATCCTGTAATAAAATTCATAATATAAGACAATTCACAAGACTACTGTCCCAATTATTTCATGCGCATAAATCAAATAATGTGTATCAAAGAATAGAATGTTACTAAAAATGTGATACGGCCTAACAGAAGTGCATCAAAAGTATTTTAGTTTTACAAAAAACTTACTATTATTTTGTAAACTTACAAATGGGAGACTTCTTTGTATTCGGAAGTGTCAGAATCTTCTGATTCAGAGGAATAAGCTCCAGTTTTCGCACTACTCGCACCACCCAATAAACCTCGATTTGCCAAAAGACCAGCAGCATTCCCAAACCCAGTGTACTTGACTAATCGCTTCACTAATAGTGATTAGCATGAGTTGGAACATTATTCATTGAAGTAGAGAGTTTTATATGATAGCTCATACTTACCGTTCTCCTTGACAAGAATAAAAAGGAAGTTACAGACAAGTCCTGTAACTGGACCCGCTGGTGATGTCATCAGTGCACACAGTTTGTTTCGCAAGGTTATACCTACCTCAGGTCGTTCTAAGACGTCAGATTTCCGAAGAGGTGGAAGAACACGAAGTTTTAAATACTTTCGAATTGGTCGAATTTTTTCAGCCATTCGAACGAGAACGTAGAGAACAGGTGAAAGCATCTCGATTACAGTTCCTCTCTTTTCTGACTAAATGAAAAGAATAGAAAAATTATGCTTTTTCGATCCCAATTGATTGATCTAAAATTAATTCATCCTTACAGGCTTTGCATCAAGACGTCGATACAAAAACTCAACTATCTCTTCAATAACAGTCATATCATACCCATCGTAAGAAAAGTTTGTCTCCTCAATTGGAGGAATTAGGTCATTGAAACATTCATAAGGAATAATAGCCAACAAATCGATAGAATGACTAGAAAGAAAATAAGAACTGTCAGTAATGAAGCTAATTAATGATTTTTAATTCAAATTTGATACCTCTGGAGCTCGTCTTGTTTCTCTGGTGACTCAAGATCATGGAAAAGAAATAACTTGACTAGCTTCGTAGCTGTGGTCAGGTGTACCATGTCCTCATCTGTGATATTTCCGTCAACACCGTTGCTACTGGGAATGATATCATGAATCAAGTTGTAGATTCCCTTCAACATTTCACAGATGAGGTCTACTGTTTCATTGTCATAAGGTTGTGACAACTCAGCCAAAACCAATATATAGTCCATGATATAGGTCAAACCGTTCAGTTTGTTCCGAATTATAGGACTAAAATAAAAATTTAATTTAAAATTAAGTCTAGTTTTACACTAATTCTAAATTAAATACTATTTCAGTGTAATTGCTAAGAATTTTTATATGAACTTACACAGTTTCTCTACATAAAGCTGTCATTATAAAGAGACTTCGCATGGTAAAATATTTAATTTCCCATGACAAATCGACTTTATTATAAGTCTGAATAGTTGTAACCAAGCCCTCCAAAAATCCATTCGAAATGAACTTTGATCTGACGAGCTTACTTTGGAAGATCATGTTGAAAACTACTTTTAGTGCCTCCACAGTTTCTGAGAAATAATTTATGATATTACAATATAAATCAAACTTATTCATTCGTAATATCTCTCCCAATAACTTACCCGAATCTCCACAATTTACATAATCGTTATTCGTTTTCAGTTTTGCGACTTTTAAAATGATTTGGACATACTCGTCCGTCAGAGCCAAATTCAATGTAGGGAGTTCACGCCTAATAAAACCAACACAAATCAAACATTAGAATTTATAAGTATAATAAAGAGACAAAGTAAAAGTAAGACTTACACAATTATCCTGAGACTGCTGAGGAGTAAATTAATAACATTTGGAGGTGTGGAAGGGTTGGAGATCCGATCAAAAATTCCTTTGTAAAATGACATTTTCATTTCCAGAGACAGATGAGGAAAGTTTTTATTCTTCTCGTTCTAAAAATCAAAAAAAAAAAAAATAATTAAGCTCAATTTGACGTTAAAACTTTAAATAATTTGATTATCAGACATACATGTTGGATAAAATTTTTTAACACTGTTGTGCAATCTTCAATTGATCCATGGACGAGAACATCTAGATCGTTTTCACTCATCGTCATTCTTGGGTCTGCCATTACAACGTTAGAATCAATCAACAAAACTTGACCAATCAACGAGTCATTCAATCACGATCTTTATCCACGTTTAGAAACGAAACCTTTGTAAACACAGGAACCTAAAAACCAGTATCAATGATAAATAAGTTTTTACGAGTTTTGGTGAATGCTTTGAGTTTAGTGAGATACCTTTTGAATAATTCTCTTGGATACCCCCAGAGTAATGATTCGGGATCAATAAATTATGATTCAATTAGTGACAACTGACGATGGAAAAGACTCCAGTTTTAATTTAATTTACTTTCATTGATTTGCCGAGCAGATGGATAATTTCTATGGTAAAAGTAAAGGTTTCATGTGTGACAGATTAATCGTAAGGTGGATTTTTCATATTTGGGCATAAAATATTGATTTTCGAATTTTTGCAAAAAAAAAACAAGGTCAATGACCTTATTTTAAATTAATATATTTACTATTATTACGTAAAGTATTTATTAGATACAATACAAGACATCACTACTTAACTCTTTTGTTCAAATAGTTTAAGTCTTTCAACTTCGCAATATAATTTTGTTTCTTTGATTTATCAAAGGAAATTAGTAAATAATTAGTACTGGATCTTTCACTAACTAAAAGTTTTTCAAATTATAATAATTCAAATAAATACAACCAATCAGATTTGAATATTCAAATTTTATTCAAATCTGATTGGCCGATTTTCAATTTTCAATTTCCTACGGCTACATTTATTGAACACTCGGTAGAAAAAATATAATTTCTTATAAATTTACAAAACNTGTTTCTTTGATTTATCAAAGGAAATTAGTAAATAATTAGTACTGGATCTTTCACTAACTAAAAGTTTTTCAAATATAATAATTCAAATAAATACAACCAATCAGATTTGAATATTCAAATTTTATTCAAATCTGATTGGCCGATTTTCAATTTTGAATTTCCTACGGCTACATTTATTGAACACTCGGTAGAAAAAATATAATTTCTTATAAATTTACAAAATTATTCAATATTTGGAGTAGATGTCACCAAGTTTTTAAAATCTGGATATTACCCCCTACCCCCTAACCCAAAAANCTATTCAATATTTGGAGTAGATGTCACCAAGTTTTTAAAATCTGGATATTACCCCCTACCCCCTAACCCAAAAATACACTAAACTGGATATAAACTCCTACCGTAACACAAATAAATATAAGACTTTTAGAAAACTTTTCTCTTTTTCCCATGCTTTCTCCAAAGATCGTAATTCGGAAGAGAAAAGACGCAGAAAACTCTCGGAGTCCGAATAACAAGAATCGATAACGAGAAACACGCGGTGGACGAATGATACTATTGTGCTTGTGGTTCTTTCATACCAAAGCCAAAGAATTCCAAAGACTACCTTTTATTCTGTAGAGATCATCCGTAATTCCAAGGAAATACTAATTTACTTCTTGAAAACTTTTATAGTAATCATAGAACAACATAGTAGGTTAATATATGGGTCAACTCTTATTTTGGTGTTAATTGGACCCTCTTTAGTTTACAAGAACGACAATACGTCTTTGATATTTCTTATCTTGTAGAAATTTATCCTAGAAAGTACGAAATTGACCAAAGGTTAGTCAAAATCTTAGTTATTCAGACCTTCAATCTTAATAACAATGCCTGAGAGGTTGGAAGATCAACAGACATTAGAGGAAGGTGCTCGTGCCAGGTATGCTACGGTGGCACCACGGTGGTACTGTGTTACAACAATAACAACTAATTATTCCTGTTTTTTTGATTGGTTGTTGATTATTTTAGAGAACGCCAACGAGTAAATAGTATGCCAAGTCAGTCGAGTGCAGGAATGAGTAAATTATGCAAACAAGTTAGTATTGAAAGTCCAGGACCTTTGTTCAAGGAATGTGTTTTTAGCTTTGACGTACCGGTTCCAGAAGTTCCATCAAATGGTGCCCGAATTCGGGTAATTTTTTGTCTTAAAATAGTCATATTTAGTGTATTTTTTTTTAATTGTAAACAAATTTATGACTCTATTTTTTACTCATTCAGGTTGAATGTGCTGGAGCTTGTTACAGGCTTGGCCGTACTCCTTCACAGTCAAGTATAACTAGTGTATCGAGTATGACAAGCATGTCGAGTTTGACAAGTCTCAGTGGAGATGTGTCCACAATTTGTTTGGCCAATCAAATGGCGTCTTCAACTTCACCCCTTCCTAACCAAACTCCATTGCATTACGGTGTCAGAGATGCAGCACTTTTTCCAGGATATGAAGTACCTAGGAATACATTTAGCAAAAAAGCTCAAGAGATCAAGTCTCATGAGTGTCAATTTTTTTTTTATCAGGTTGCTGGAATCATTGAAGCTGTTGGAGAAGACGTTGTTGAGAATACTCATACTGACGGTATCAAAATCGGTGACAAAGTTGTAGTTTATCCTTACGAAGGTGTACCGCACGGGTAATAAGTCGAAAAATTATTATTATTTTTTATATAAAACTTTGGAATCACGGTACACCGTGGCACGATGTTGAAGGTAGTGGTGTCAAACGTTTACAGCGTCGACTTTGTAAGACGTAGGATAAACTTTTAACCGTGTAGAAGTTAAAAGTTACCCGACGTTTGGTTCCAGGCTGCTACGGTGCACTGACAAGGTGGATTCAGGTCAAATCATAATATTTTTTTTTTTAATTTTCGTCTACAGGTATGCAGAGNGTCAAACGTTTACAGCGTCGACTTTGTAAGACGTAGGATAAACTTTTAACCGTGTAGAAGTTAAAAGTTACCCGACGTTTGGTTCCAGGCTGCTACGGTGCACTGACAAGGTGGATTCAGGTCAAATCATAATATTTTTTTTTTAATTTTCTTCTACAGGTATGCAGAATTTATCACAGTCCCTGACTTGAAATACTTGGTGAAAGTACCAGAGAGAATGCCATTGAGTGTGGCCGCTATGCTTCCTACAGGAGGTAATGAACCAATGTTATGTTGGTGAAAGCGCTTCATTATAAGCGCTTCATTATAAGCGCTTCATTATAAACGCTTCATTATAAGCGCTTCATTATAAGCGCTTCAGTGCTATTTGTACTACTTATTAACCTATAATGTTTCAGCTCTATGGGCCATGAACACAATTCAAGTTGCTAAAGAACATATTCTTACTTTGTTTCGTGAGAAAGGTGAAAACGGTGAGGAAATTAAGTTACTATTTTATTACTAGAGTACAACCAGAGGTCATCTTTGACTAAAACAAAATTGATCTTTGATCTCATAGCAAAAGTTAAAGTTTTGGTAGTTGGTACTGGCGGATTGGCACTTTGGGCACTTAGATTGGCCCAACATTACTTTCGAGATTTTCATGAGAAAGTCCTCCTTGCTGTTGCTTGTTTGAGAGACGAAGGGATACTTCTAGCTAAGGAAGCAGCTTCGTAAGCTATCTTGACCTTCCTAAGAATAAAAATAAGATGGTTCATTTTTATTTTACTTTGATGAATGACCTTACCCAGCGTCAATGTCGTACAATGGAATGAAGACTGTTATGAAAAAGTCTTGATTGAAAGAACTAAGGATACTTGTGAAGGTGAAGTCAACATTGTCATCGACTTCGGAACAACGTCTCGCAGCCTTCATCGATCACTTCAATGTCTCAGCAAAGTAAATTTTTGGATAAAATTTTTTTTTTTAACAAAAACAAATTCTATAAAAAAATATTTGTACATATAGGGAGGTGTTGTTCTCATCAGTGCTGAAATATCGGAGCGACTGCTACCAAAATTTAGTCGTCGAGCAGAAGAAATGCAACAGAGGATAAAACCTGTGGATGTTGGGACATTGGAACAACTTAGAGAACTAGTGGATTTGGTATCATCCGGTCAGGTATACAGAGTCTTTCTAAAGTATTACGAAAAAAAAATTGAAAATTTTCAAATATATTCAAAACTTTCAACTAAATTTAAATTAATTTGAGTATTGGAAGGTTTAAATTTTCTTTTAATTTTCATGAGCCTTTCCTTTTAGACAGATCTGAAATTTTTGAAATTTTGAAATTTTGAAATATTTTTTTTTTAAGGTTTTTTATTTAAAAAAAATTTTTTTTTTTGTTTTATAGCTAAAACCTCCGCCCTATACCGTTTTCCCTGCAGACCAAGCTAAAGAAGTAATTCGAAAATTGTGTAATTCTGAAATTCATGGAAGAGCCATTTTGCGATTTCATTCCATTGACTAAATCCCCAACATTCTCAAAGAAGTCGACAATTTTTGTGCTTCATTGAAAATTTTTATGGAAAAAAAATTTTTTTTTTTTTTTNGACCAAGCTAAAGAAGTAATTCGAAAATTGTGTAATTCTGAAATTCATGGAAGAGCCATTTTGCGATTTCATTCTATTGACTAAATCCCCAACATTCTCAAAGAAGTCGACAATTTTTGTGCTTCATTGAAAATTTTTATGGAAAAAAAAATTTTTTTTTTTTTTTTATATTTGAAAAAAATTTTTCCAAAATTTATTATTCCAATAGACCAAAATNTTTTTTTTTTTTTTTTATATTTGAAAAAAATTTTTCCAAAATTTATTATTCCAATAGACCAAAATACCTGAAAATGAAAAAAGTGTGTTAGAATTTCCTTTNATTTGAAAAAAATTTTTCCAAAATTTATTATTCCAATAGACCAAAATACCTGAAAATGAAAAAAGTGTGTTAGAATTTCCTTTGTTAGGTAAAAAAAAAATATACCGAGTCTTTCAATTGAAAGAATCAAATGGATCAAAAGATTAAAAAAAAAAATTTTTTTTAATACAAAATTCAGCTTATTAAATTCGAATAAAAAACGAATATTACTCAAAAGAAATTGCCTAAATTTTAATTTTTTTTTTCACAATCTTTAATGAAAACTCGGTATATTTTTAGCGCATTAAGTTTGTAATGAGAAAATTAGCNATTTTTTTTTTCACAATCTTTAATGAAAACTCGGTATATTTTTAGCGCATTAAGTTTGTAATGAGAAAATTAGCAAAAAAAAAAATTAATTTTTTTTTTGCCATTATCTTCATTTCATATATTAAAAATCTCAATCAAAAATTAATACACATCAGATAAGTGATAAGTGAAATTTTGGTTGTAATTAGATTTAGCAAGATCATTTTAAAACATTTCCCTGTCNGTGAAATTTTGGTTGTAATTAGATTTAGCAAGATCATTTTAAAACATTTCCCTGTCAAATTTAGATGGTAATTTACTTACAAGAATTTAGTCTGGATAAACAGAAAAAAAAATGAAATTAGCACCTAGTAGCTGTATATCTTTGTCTGATTTAAATTTGATGATGACATACAGAGTTAACCAAAAAATTTTTTTGGTTCTATATGTCGTAGTTTGAAAAATTTCAATAATTATTTGAGTCGAAAAATTATAAGTCGAAAAANTGTTAGGTAAAAAAAAAATATACCGAGTCTTTCAATTGAAAGAATCAAATGGATCAAAAGATTAAAAAAAAAAAATTTTTTTAATACAAAATTCAGCTTATTAAATTCGAATAAAAAACTAATATTACTCAAAAGAAATTGCCTAAATTTTAATTTTTTTTTTTCACAATCTTTAATGAAAACTCGGTATATTTTTAGCGCATTAAGTTTGTAATGAGAAAATTAGCAAAAAAAAAATTAATTTTTTTTTGCCATTATCTTCATTTCATATATTAAAAATCTCAATCAAAAATTAATACACATCAGATAAGTGATAAGAGAAATTTTGGTTGTAATTAGATTTAGCAAGATCATTTTAAAACATTTCCCTGTCAAATTTAGATGGTAATTTACTTACACGAATTTAGTCTGGATAAACAGAAAAAAAAATGAAATTAGCACCTAGTAGCTGTAATATCTTTGTCTGATTTAAATTTGATGATGACATACAGAGTTAACCAAAAAAANTAAATTTGATGATGACATACAGAGTTAACCAAAAAAATTTTTTGGTTCTATATGTCGTAGTTTGAAAAATTTCAATAATTATTTGAGTCGAAAAATTATAAGTCGAAAAATTCTTTCATAATTAAAAAAAAAAAAAACTTTGTAATATTCTTTAGCTATTAATTTATAGATTATTATAAAGTATAATATATTTCGTTAAATCAATATTTTAAAATTCTTACACCCATGATAGGATATGATTAAAAAAAAATTTGAGTTAACCCTACAAAATACCTAATTTAATTTACACCACGTAAATTTAATAGACTTGTCAATTATACTCATATTTACTTTTAATCAAATTTAAAAAAAAAATGTACAGAGGTTACCAAATTTTTAGTTCCTACACTAATTTTTAATAAAAATTTAACTTATTCTATAGGACGGTAGATAGTTAATTGATTAATTTTTTTTTTACTAAGTTAATTGATTAATAAATAGTAGACCAAATTTTTAATTTTAATTTCAAATATAATAGCCAAATTTAAATTTAAAAATATATTGACTTTATTAATTTTTTCATCATTGTACATTCCCACTCGAATCTTCTGTAAGCTCCATTTTATCAATTTTAAGGAAAAGTGTTCACAAAAAGAAAACACCAAAAAATTTGGTAACCGCTGTACTATAATAATTATTTGAATGAAATTAAAAAAAAAAAAAAAAAACTAAAAACTAAAAACAATCACAAAAAATTAACCTAACTGAAAATTAATTTGTGATTAGAATATTGTATAATAGTTCTTCCATGATGGCTACCCAATAGTAACTGTTGTCACATGTGGTTAACCACTAACTTATATATAAATATATTATTCATCAACTTCATCGGCTCTATATAAAAAAAAATTTTATCTCCACCATTGCAAATTAACACTACATGTACTAATAATTTTTATATTAACAAATCCCACTTATTGCATAATTTATTACGATAAATTTATTAACTAAAAAGACAATGAGCTTATTTTTTTTTTACTATTCTCAACAACTTGTCCAAGAAATGACTTAAAAAAAAAAATTTCTGTTTATCTCCTATGTCTTCCGGAAATTAGTAAAAAATTCTTTCTGTCCAACAACGACTGTCCAACAAGTCGTTGATAAAGTCCCGCTTCATTTGACCTCATACTCACGATTTTGTCAGACATTTATTTCCCATACGAATCCATCAAGTTCTCCAAAAAATTATATATATATAATAATAATAATAATAATTGTAGGTCAAACTCAGTCCATGTATGAATTTCTACTAGTAATAGTTAATATTAATATAATGAAGCAGTCTACTACGGAAGCAAATGTTAATGTATTGAAACCAGTTGTCTCACTTTACCCAGAGTGATGTGGTTTTGGAAGCAGGTGTTTGATTTACAAGTCAACGAAAAAGGACGGATATGGACCTATTTCCCAGGTGCTCAGGTAATAAGTTTACAATTTTTACCTTTCTTCACTAACCGGAAACAGACTGAAGAAGCTTTATTCGTTGTCATGGAAGTCATCCAATTACTTACTTTCCATCTAATAATTTTTATATTCAAGGATTCAGATCTAAATCTTTGGAAAAGTTACTCAATGTCAATAGGTCCAATGACGATGGAAGGGGTACGGGTGGAATGAGAGACTTATTATTTACTAGCGAGTACATCGAGCGGAACGCTCGACGGCATGTCGCTTACGACTAGACGAGTGACTTTAGATCAAGTAAAGTCTCTATATATAGTTAGTCCTTAACTTAACTCAATTTGTGAACAACTGAGGTCTGAATGATCTAGCGGAACATTGGTTAGCGAAATATTAACTTTAACATAAAATTGACCTATAGGACGACTGACCTGAGGTCAAGTTTTTTTTTTTTTTTAGTTTTTAACTTTAAAATTTAACTAACCTATAGACTCCATATAGTTTAGAGATTCCGTTAAGATAGATGATGAATATGATGATAAAAAGTTTATATTCTGTCAATCCTAATTGTTCCATGTGGGTTATTTTTTTTTTCGGGGTTGTAGAAACCGCCGCTTTCGAGGAGTAGCGGTCGGAGCAAGCGTCGTAGGTGAAAGTTGTGTCGAGTGAGAAGAAGAGAAACCCGAAGCCTCACAGTTGAAGTTGACAGTGTTGTGAAGTAGGATATCTTTGACAGAGAATTATATTTTGGGGGTTTCTAGCTCTAGTTTTACTAAACTCCCTACTTTACTCATCAGTTCATTTCCAACTACAAACACGGATTAATCTACTTAATACCGCCACTATTCATCACTAAAAAAAAACTATTTTTTAAATTTTTTTTTTCTTCATACAATTCAACCAATCACAAGATTTAGAAAGTGAATTTAGTTTGAAAAAGAAAGTCAAAACATTCCGCTCCTCATCATTTTTTTTTTCATCTTTTCCCTCTTTACTTTCACCTTTCTCTTAATTTTCATAAAAATCGACCCCAAAAAGTGTTGTAGTTTTGAGTATTCTCAGGGGTTTTAAAAGAACTCAATTATTGTTTAAATTTATATTAAAAAAAAAAAGAATATTTGTTTGAATTAATTATTGTTGTTATTTATATGAAGGTAGGAAGAGGGTTAACGTAATAAAATAATTCTCCATATCAAAAAATTAGCCTGGAATTAAATTGTAAATTCTATACATATCAAAAAGGAGTCATTTCTAATTGAATTACCTGTGGAAAGCCTATTATAAAAATTATTTAAATAAGTTCTTACTCAACAATGATGGTAGTTAGGTTATAAAATCTAGTTCAAATGAGGAATAGAAAATACATAATCATGAAGTAAATTGAAGATTGCCTTGAAGAAAAATAATAATTAATTATTTGATTTTTCTCACATGGTGCCTCCGTTTATAATTTAGAAATATTATTGATTTTTTTTTTAAAGAAAAATNTTCAAATGAGGAATAGAAAATACATAATCATGAAGTAAATTGAAGATTGCCTTGAAGAAAAATAATAATTAATTATTTGATTTTTCTCACATGGTGCCTCCGTTTATAATTTAGAAATATTATTGATTTTTTTTTAAATAAAAAATTTTTTTTTGAGACTTGAGAATCCAAAGTTTTTCATTCAACGATAAAGTTTGAGTGGGTGCTATTACTATTGGCTCAAATTCAGACAACTTACACCTCCATCAAAATTACAGGTAAATTCGGGATTTTTTTTTATTATTAATGAAACTTTGTCTTATTTTTGAGAAAAAAAAAGTTCATAAATAAAAATTTTTCAAAAAAAAAACAAAAAAATAAAAAAAAAAATTTTTTTTTTTGCAATATATAATGTAATATCAAATTTAAATCGTAATAAAATATCTTTTTTTTTTCTATTGGCTTGATTTTCTGAGTGACCTCCAGAGGTCAAAATATATATATATATATATTTTTTTGGAAGTTTAGTTGACTTATTGGGTTTCGCTCAATCAAGTTAATCGAAATGGTTAAAATTAGTATTAATTTCTTTATCCATTGAGAGAACCAAAGAATCTAAGAAAGTAAATATTTTAAATAAAATCCTCTGTATATTTGGTTCCTGTTGTAAGAAAACCAGGTGAGTAATTGATAGAATGAAGAATGAGTCCAAGGGTCCATACACTGACATTTGTCCAATGAGACTTTGAAAAAAAAAATGGCTCGAGCCAAAAAAAAAAAAACTTGTGTTTTCAACTATATAGGGTAACAAAGTAGTGGGAAAAGTTAAGAAAGTAACCAGAAGTTGTAGGGCATGAGTCAAAAGGACTCACCGAAGGCCTCAAGTCATTCAAAAAAAAAAAGTGTAGTTTCCTGTTTTACTTAATAGATTAATGAGCCTTTGACTTCCTTTCTTACATAGAAGGAAATAAAGTACTTACGTATAATTTCCATTCTTATAACCTCCTGTTGTTACCTAAAAAAAAATTTAAAAAAAAATTTTAAAAAAAAAAACAACATAACAACAGAAATCCGAGGTCTGCTAAATCTGATTAATTTTTCAAAGACTTAACCCTTCCTATTCCTTTTTGTTTTCCTTTAAGTGAAATTGACAAAATTTGATAGGAACCAAAAAAAAAAACTCAAGGAATTATTGACAAAAAGATACCTCATGTACAGGTATTTTTAGCTTTTTATGACCACACTTTCTCCTAAGGTTTTTTTTTTTTTTTTATATAAATAATATAGTATAATTTCTTCTAAGGCATTCATATTCAATTTGAGACAATTTATGGCTATGTTGATTCAAAATGTAGAGTAAAAATATTCATTTTAATTTTATAAAACTTCATTAATTATTTCTGAAATGGGTGGTTTGTTTGATTACATATTAAATTGAATTCATAAGGATTTTGGCTATTACAATTCAATTTCAGAATAATGGACTGTTTTTTTTTGTCATCCGTATCACATTAGAACTTATGATTTTACCATTTAAAAAAGGATTCTTAATTATAAACAAAGAGGTCAAATAACTTCTAATATTTCCTTGCGTGAGAGATGTAAATTATGAACAAATATTTATTAAAAAAATTTTTTTTTTCTTTTAGTTAATATTAAAATAACAATATGATAATAGAAAAAATGAATACTTATATTTTTTAAATATTTTAGTAATAGAGCAATGGCTTACTCAATTAGTTTAATACAAAATTAGTCAAAAATTTTCTTTCTACATGTCGTAAGAGGGAAAAGAAAATTTTAACAATTTGACATTAAGCATTAATATAATGTATACAGATTTTCTTTTATTGTTGGAAATCAGGTTAGAATTGAAAAATTTAAATATATTTTAATCCTGTGCCTACGACATACAGATGAAAAAAAAATTTTTTTTTTTTTGTGAACCCTGTACATATTCAAATCGTCATACTTGTTTATACTATTTGTACAAATTGGGTGTAAATTTTGATAATAATATTTTCTACTACCTCCGATTGATCTATTTTTTTTTAATAGAAATTGAATTGTTATATAAAAGTATTGTCAAAAAAAAAAATTACAACACCTGTCGTAGAAATTTTTTACAATGGTATATGATGAGAATCTGCTGTATATCCATACAAATTACGAGTATACAGATGAATAGATTCAAACAAAACTAGATTATTTTCTTTAAACAATGGATATCCTGTTCAACTACATAACCCTAACAACCTAATACCTACGTATTTTAGAGTAGTAATTTTAATTTAATTTTTTTTTTATTATATGTATAAATTTTTCAGCAGAAGAGCCTGAGGGGTTTGAAGAGTTAATCAAAATTGTCATTCAAGGTCAACGAACCCTTAAAAATCAATCTACGGATTTCCTATCAATATGGATACTTCAAGTGCTTTAAGTCAGAGTATGGACTCTGTCAACACAGCCGGTGGGGAAGAAGAGGTAAGTCTCACTTATCTACTCTATGAATACATACCAATTTCAGAGGGTTAATTAATTTATTAAAATTATAAAAAATATACTTTTGAAAAAAAAAAAAAAATTTTTTTAACTGTATAACCTAGCGCTACGGCTACGCTTTGCTAGGTTAATAATAATAATAATAATAATAATAATAATAATAATAATTCCAACCCGTTCATTTCTATTGTTGTAGCTACACATATCTCCGCTGACCCGTTAATTATAAAAAACACAGGCAAGGGCTTTCCACTTGAGTATCCATAGTACCAGACGAATCCGTCTGACCAGTCTATTATATTCATTTTCAAAAATTTGTACCTAAAATTTATTCATTTCAAAAAATTTTTTTTCATTTACGGGTTCATAGGGTTAAAAAAAAAAATTTTTTTTTTTAAACCCTTTCTACACTGCTTAACCTCAAAATTAAAGAGAGCTTGACATACAGAGGTTTAATTTAAGTTGAGAATNTTCCAACCCGTTCATTTCTATTGTTGTAGCTACACATATCTCCGCTGACCCGTTAATTATAAAAAACACAGGCATAGGCTTTCCACTTGAGTATCCATAGTACCAGGCGAATCCGTCTGACCAGTCTATTATATTCATTTTCAAAAATTTTTACCTAAAATTTATTCATTTCAAAAAATTTTTTTTTCATTTACGGGTTCATAGGGTTAAAAAAAAATTTTTTTTTAACCCTTTCTACACTGCTTAACCTCAAAATTAAAGAGAGCTTGACATACAGAGGTTTAATTTAAGTTGAGAATANAACCCTTTCTACACTGCTTAACCTCAAAATTAAAGAGAGCTTGACATACAGAGGTTTAATTTAAGTTGAGAATATAAATTAGTAAGATTTAATAATTATTAAGTTTACACGTAACAATAAACATTTTAATAATACAAGAATAAATAATTGGGGTATCTGTAAACAATCAGAGTATAAACCCTTGAAGATGACGATATAACTATATTGTTGCATCAGGGATTTTCACATATAAATTATTTTTATTGAGGGCATAGATGAGAGTCGTTGATTGGTCTCACTTGGACCAATTTATAACAATGGACTTTAATTTTTACCAAATTTTTTAGGCGTTTGCAAAACAAAAAATAAAAAATTTTTAAAATTTTGTAAAAAAAATTTTTTTTATAAATTGACAGGTGTAAAAAAGCAAGTGGATTTTAGATTCAATTTCTTAATCATAATATTAAATATTTTTTTCTTTTGTCTTATGGCTTGAGCGTAGGATGATGGTATTCGTAAGAATTGGAGGATAGAGTAGATGTGTAACCATGGGAATCCAATCGTACTTCCGCTCACACTTTACGTTTTCTTAATTTCTATTATATTTTTCAACCTTTTATTAGCACATAAGGCTATTTTTTATTGTTGAAAACAAAGTGGAGTCATATACAACAGAGTGGTTAAATTTTTTGTACTATTCACTTTCCTTAGTTTATCTAATACTTTTTTGAACTTATGTCNATACAACAGAGTGGTTAAATTTTTTGTACTATTCACTTTCCTTAGTTTATCTAATACTTTTTTGAACTTATGTCGTAGAAACAAGGATAGAGAGAATAAGAATCCTAAATTAAAATTTAATAAATCAAACTTTAACTCATTTGGATTTCGTTTTTTTTTTTTGAGTCAGAAAGTCACCTGACTCAAAAATAACGTTGATACAGTGAGTCAAATATTCCTACTGACTCATTAGAATAGTCAATTTCCAACTAATTCACAAACCCATTATTATATCTTTTAACTGACTCTCTACCCTTGAATTTAAGACATAACTTACGAGTCATGACTCACTGGTAGTGAGTAAGGCTGTGACTCTAAAGTCAACAAACTTAAAATGTACTATAAAATAAATTATTATAAATTCTCAAATTTTGAATTATTNATACAACAGAGTGGTTAAATTTTTTGTACTATTCACTTTCCTTAGTTTATCTAATACTTTTTTGAACTTATGTCATAGAAACAAGGATAGAGAGAATAAGAATCCTAAATTAAAATTTAATAAATCAAACTTTAACTCATTTGGATTTCGTTTTTTTTTTTTGGGTCAGAAAGTCACCTGACTCAAAAATAACGTTGATACAGTGAGTCAAATATTCCTACTGACTCATTAGAATAGTCAATTTCCAACTAATTCACAAAGCCATTATTATATCTTTTAACTGACTCTCTACCCTTGAATTTAAGACATAACTTACGAGTCATGACTCACTGGTAGTGAGTAAGGGTGTGACGCTAAAGTCAACAAACTTAAAATGTACTATAAAATAAATTTATAAATTCTCAAATTTTGAATTATTGAGTCATGGTTCATAGTCTAACGTACGAGTCATGACTCACTGGTAGTGAGTAAGGGAGTGACTCTAAAGTCAACAAACTTAAAATGTACTATAAAATAAATTATTATAAATTCTCAAATTTTGAATTATTGAGTCATGGTTCATAGTCTAACTTACGAGTCATGACTCACTGGTAGTGAGTAAGGGAGTGACTCTAAAGTCAACAAACTTAAAATGTACTATAAAATAAATTATTATAAATTCTCAAATTTTCAATTATTGAGTCATGGTTCATAGTCACAGACAGGATAGAAATTGATGGAAAAGTTTTCTTGTTTATTTTAATATTTTTGAAAAAAAAATAAAAAAATAAATTAATTAAAAAAAAACGGCTATAAATTATAGCCAAGTTGTATTGGATTTGATAAAACTTTACGTTCTAGTACATAAGATTCTGTTAACAATAATAAATAGAATTATATTAATGCTGTAAATGAAAAGTTAGAAGAAATAGAAAATATAGAAAGCGGAAACCATGTGAAGCCCTCCACCCTTCTTGACGGAAACACATCAAGAACCGCACCCACTTTTGCAATAGTCATTTTTTGATAGTTGCTGAATTGAGTCTATTTTTTTTATTTTTTTTTTTTACCTGAAATTAATTTCAATCCTTTATGTGAATAATAGACTCTATTCTAATTTTTTGAGACCAATGAAAATGATAGTTTCCTCCTAAGCAGACCTGTCAGTAAAACTAATTTTCAACCTACAAGTACTAAATTATGTCCTGTATTTATAACATCTTCAACAGGTTATATAACATCTTCAACAATTTCATTAAAGAAAGCAAAACTTTTTTACCACCCTTAAAAAAAAATTTTTTTTTTTTTCTGTTTTTTTGTTTCCTTTATATTTTTTTGTTCTTTAAACTTTGTGAGTTTTCTTTTGTATTGGTTATTACCAGAGTTCGAAGAAAATATCAAATGGATATATATCACGATATATATCATGATATTTATTTCGGAAAATATCATGATATTTTTGATATTTTCATTAAACNTCTGTTTTTTTTTTCCTTTATATTTTTTTGTTCTTTAAACTTTGTGAGTTTTCTTTTGTATTGGTTATTATCAGAGTTCGAAGAAAATATCAAATGGATATATATCACGATATATATCACGATATATATCATGATATATATCACGATATATATCATGATATTTTTGATATTTTCATTAAACAACAGTTTTTGAATTAGAGACAACCCATGAAGCCATAGGCGTAAGTGTAAAGCATGCACGACGTAAAAATGCAGTATTATTCAAGCGAATGAATGATAGAAATTCAACCTGTGATATTTTGTTTTATATAGCTATTTTATTTCCAAGCAGCATTAATTTGGTTGGTAGTTAGTTCCTAATCAGGTCATTAACAATGCCTTGATTTGGGTTTCAATTGACCCTAACGTGTGAATTGTGTTAAAAATATCAAATGCGTGAAAATAACAAAAATATCAAAAATATCAAAAATATCAAAAATATCAAATGCGTGAAAATAACAAAAATATCAAAAATATCAAAAATATCAAAAATATCAAAAATATCAAAAATATCAAAAATATCAAAAATATCTGATATTAATTCTGGTTGCTTAATTCATAAAGTTTCATTGTAAGTAGTTAAAATTTAGTAAATTAACAGTGTTAATGTAAAGATAAACATTGAAAAAGTTTTAATAGTTGTATCGAAGTGATAGTTAGGTAAGTGGAAGAATTAGCTAACGAAATCCCATGGTATTTTGATATNATATCTGATATTATATCAAAATATCCGATATTTTTGATATTTTTGAAAATATCATGATATTTTCGAACTCTGGTTATTATTGCTTAATTCATAAAGTTTCATTGTAAGTAGTTCAAATTTAGTAAATTAACAGTGTTAATGTAAAGATAAACATTGAAAAAGTCTTAATAGTTGTATCGAAGTGATAGTTAGGTAAGTGGAAGAATTAGCTAACGAAATCCCATGGTATTTTGATATNCTTAATAGTTGTATCGAAGTGATAGTTAGGTAAGTGGAAGAATTAGCTAACGAAATCCCATGGTATTTTGATATTGTCAGAGTTTGGAGGTTGGATATTGGAGTAAACTGAATTTGTAGTTAATTCAACTGTTATAAATTATTCTAGAAAGCAGTAGGTAGAGATTTTTATATTCTAGACCAAACATGGGCTAACTTTTTTTTTATTGATTCGGATCTTTTGGTTAATCCCATTTGGTATACGGAAGATGTAAGACTTTCACTTATTCACATACACTCAAACTTATAGAAGGTTATTTGGTTCTTTGAGACTGTGGCGGGAGTATTTGAACTTACGGTCTGATCGTGCTCTAAAAACCCAAACTCTCTATCTTTAATACATACACTTTTTATACCACTTTCCTTCACTCACCCATTCTTTTACTACGAATTTTCTTACTTTTACAAAATAACATTTGGATTGGATTTTTCTATTAAATAATTTCTTTCGTCCGTAGAAAGGCTAATGTCCAGAGAAAGTAGTATTACTTTTTTTTTCTTTTTTTTTCTCTACAGGATTTTACAACTTTTTATATATTCACTTTCTCTACCTCCGTATAGAGTCATGTCTTNGAATTTTCTTACTTTTACAAAATAACATTTGGATTGGATTTTTCTATTAAATAATTTCTTTCGTCCGTAGAAAGTCTAATGTCCAGAGAAAGTAGTATTACTTTTTTTTTCCTTTTTTTTTCTCTACAGGATTTTACAACTTTTTATATATTCACTTTCTCTACCTCCGTATAGAGTCATGTCTTGTACATAAAGAAAAGAAAAGGCTCAAAGTAGAGGAAAGAAAGAGCAGGAAATTTCAAATTCAGTGGAGATAAAATTTTTTTTTTTTTTAAATAAGGTAGTTGACAAATGTCACCTACTGTATAAAAAAAAGAGGATTTGATCAATGTTTTTAGGAGAAAGTGAATAGTATAGTAATATGTTGGATCCTGTCAATTCAATATCAGGAAATCTGTTAGACACATAAGAAAATAAAGATTAGTAAGTACTTACTTATCTTTAGATTAATGTAAACCGGAAATGTGAAAAAGTTTTAAAAAAATTGTTTGAAATTGTGACAGTGAAAGTCTTAAAGAAGAAGAAAAAAAATAAAAGAAAAAGGAAAAGAAAATAGATGAAATTGAGAATTGATTTAGTAAATGGTATATTTTTTGATTTTTTTTTTGATTTTAAATAATCATGTNAAAGAAGAAGAAAAAAAATAAAAGAAAAAGGAAAAGAAAATAGATGAAATTGAGAATTGATTTAGTAAATGGTATTTTTTTTGATTTTTTTTTTGATTTTAAATAATCATGTTTTTTTTTTCAACTATTATAACTTTCTCTCAAGAAAATCAAATCATCTACTTCCGGTTTTCAATCAATAGTAAACTATATTCTCTTTGAAAATAAAATAATTCTAAAATGTACATTACATGTAAATTTTTTTTTATTGATTTTTTCTACTGATAGAAAGTCAAAGAAAGGACAACCAAAAAAACATTTACTTTCCAACTCATTTTCATCGACTTTTTCCAACACTATGTAGAGTAGAACCGGACATTTCAAACGACCTCAAAATGAGGCCTTATATACATAACATTCCATAACTCACCATTAAAATTTAAAAAATTATAATTAAAAATATGTATCTATAAAAAATAAGTTTAAATAAATGGATAAGTATATCATTGCACTAAAATTTTTAACTTTTTTTTTTTTTTTTTTTTTTCTAATTTTAAATTTCTTCTACTTACGACATAAAGAATGTAAAGAGAGAGAGAGAGAGAGAGAGAGAAAAAAGTGGTTAACCCTGTAGTTGCTAAAAATTAAAATTTTTTTTTTTTTTTTTTTTTTTTTTTTTTTTTTTTTTAATACACTATGTAAAGTTATGGCATGGAAAGTAGTGCATAATGAGTTCGGTATATATACTAAAGAGTCTCTGGTTTAGTAAATTCTGGACAAATGTTGAAAAAGTAAAAGCGGAGAGTCGTTACCAAGGGAGACGACATGTAAGCTAAAAAAACACAACAGAAAAGAATAAAACGCAATCAAATATTTGAAACATTTATCGAATTTTCATTGGTTGAACGGACGTCGTGGTGAGTTTAGGTCTATAAGTTTATATTTCTTTAGTTTGTTGAGGTGAAGAGTAGCAGTTTTGTACATATGAGAGCTATGAGTAGAGGGGACAAATGTCATCAACCATCGATCTACTATTTTATACCACTATATTATGAATTTTTTTTTTTTTTTTTCTTGTCTTCTTTATGTTTACGTTAACGCTAACTGTCCTCTGCTTGTCATGTTACTCCAAATTTACAATCTTATGCTTATCATTCCATACTTACCTGCTTTCTCCACTCTTCCTATTCGTCCATGTCCTTCAGTTCCCATTGGCCCAAGGTTTTTTTTTTTTTTTTTTTGGTTTTTTTTTTCTTTTTTTAATTCGCAAAAGCAAGAGACTACACGTGGATAAAAGTTTTCTATGAATTATAAATAAAGAGAAGAGGCTTATTTATTTTTTTTTTTTTTTCCTATTTCCTTTTCATATGTACATATATGTAGTACCTTTTTGTAGAGAGCTTAAGCTAATCTAATAGTGGTGCTAGTCGGTAGAGATATACGTTTACAAGAGTTCACGCCATCAAATTTTTAACTCTAAAAACTCTCTCTTAACCCTTCAACTAACTACTGGATAAATTCTCTTGAAAAAGANAATCTAATAGTGGTGCTAGTCGGTAGAGATATACGTTTACAAGAGTTCACGCCATCAAATTTTTAACTCTAAAAAACTCTCTCTTAACCCTTTAACTAACTACTGGATAAATTCTCTTCAAAAAGACTNTATGTACATATATGTAGTACCTTTTTGTAGAGAGCTTAAGCTAATCTAATAGTGGTGCTAGTCGGTAGAGATATACGTTTACAAGAGTTCACGCCATCAAATTTTTAACTCTAAAAACTCTCTCTTAACCCTTCAACTAACTACTGGATAAATTCTCTTGAAAAAGACTATTTTTTTATCTAAAAATAATAAAAAATTAGAAGATTTAGAGAAAGTAAGAAGAGAAAGGATCCATCCGAAGAGTATCAAATGACTCTCTATAGGATCATACTTGATTATCTTATTCTTTGACAAATTTTTACGGATAATTCAACTTTGTATAAAAATTCATCTCGGAAAATAACCCCCCTTTTTCTCAGTGCTAAAGTATCAGGTGAGAGGATTTTTCACTCTTAGGATTATTTACCCTGTACATTAATTCAATCCCATTTATTACGACAATTCCTCCCGGGAGAATTTAACCACCAATGAATTATCGCAGAGAATTTTTTTTTTTTTTTTTNTTTATTACGACAATTCCTCCCGGGAGAATTTAACCACCAATGAATTATCGCAGAGAATTTTTTTTTTTTTTTTTAAGCGGGGAGTAGTTCTCATGGAAGGAAATGTTTGTAGGGTCTGAATTTGGTGAATTGAATTGTGATATGGAACTATTTTTATTTATTTATTTATTTTTTTTTTGTGAAGAATTGGTGAGGGAATTCCTAAAGGTGAATTGTCGCCATACTGATCGACTACTCGATTTCACTCTGCCTCTGGTCTACCTTAAAATAAATTACATTTTTTTTAATATACTAACTTCAAACAATTTTCAAGAGTCCAACATCATGACACTAATTAAGCTAATGAACGTTAAGCAACTGACAATTTTTAACCGTTGTTGTTGCGGTCAAAAGACGACCTTTTGTGAGATTTCATATGTTGAGTGAGTCGGTGGGTAGGTTAATTTAAATAAACCTAAACCACATCCTTAGATATTTGAATCTTTGTGGTTTCGTAGCAACAACGGAGTGAGGCTAATCGCTAAATAAAAATTTACATTTTGACAATGTGCAAATACAACTCTGTCGCGTATGAGTAAGGTTCATTTTCTCTACAAAATTACCATTAAATTCAACCATTATCATAATTTTCACCAGAATTTATAAATAATAGTCTAACTACAGGGTGTTTAAAAAAAATTTTTTTTTTTTTCCCTATTACCTTTCTTTACTTTCTTTATGTTCCATAAAGTCAAAGTCTCATGTGGTTTGTGTGACAGTATGCGTAGGGTTAGAACAAAAAAAAAAAAAAAAAAAAAAAAAAAAAAAAAAAAAAAAAAGAAAAAGCTGTGTAGAAAAATTTTCATAAATCAAATAATGTTCAAAATATATGTCATAACTCCTCGCATTATGTGAACTCTAAAATTGAATGAGCATATTAAAAAATAAAATAAAAGGAAAAGCCTTTTTTTCTCTACAGTAGTTAAAAAAATTTTACAACATTCTCCATTAGAAGTCGGAAATCATATGAAATCGGAAAGAAAGGTTTTTTCAACTGTAAAAATAAATCCTAATAATTTATAATATTTGAGAAATATTATTGAAATTCTGTGAATTTGATAGGTTATGTGAAATGATTTATGACGAGCTACTTTCTTTTGAATTTAACAGTTTTTAGGTTCGTAAACTCAAGTTTTTGGGAGTATAAAGACATGATATCCAATTATGTTAATTTTTATTTTTATTTCTTTCCCACTTTTTCTTTTTCTTTTTTTTTTTTTTCGTACGTTATGAAATATGTGGAGAAAGTTGTAAAAAGTTCTTGTAAGGATATGTTTCCCATCACTTCCGCCGTTTGTATTGATTGTTGAGCCTTAATAGTGCTTGACAGGTCGGTTTGGAAGGATGAAGAATTATAATCGATACATCATACATAGACTTCCCCTTCATAGAGTTATGAATTTAGTAGTAATGTCTACCAAAACGGAGGTAGAACTCAAAACGCAACCATGCAAAAAGTAAATTTTGGGTTGGACGGACAAATAAATTGACGGAAATAGTACAGGCTGCTCTCACTTTTCATATACTACTCTACTAAAAATATATATAATGTAAAAAGAATAATAATAATAATAATAATAATAATTTCATCATTTTACATTACCTTTCATTTTTTATCTTAAGATTGAGACCAAAAATCATGACTCAGCCTGTACAATTTCATGACTTCACAACTTTCACTCTTGTTTTCTCTACACTTTTCAACTAAATTAGAACCAGTGGAGACATTATTTATACTTTATGATTTTCACTAATTCTATACCATAGTTTTCACTTTTAAAACCTTATCAGTCTTCAGTCTACTAAACCATTGTCTTGAGTCTCATTTGCATATGCAAAAAAAAAAAAAAATAAAACTAGAATTCATACCTAAATTTCTTAAGTTTTCAACTGGCGCCTGCCATCGCATGTGTTAACTCTTATCGTTTTCATCTAAACTTATATGTACCCTAAATTTACGTCTACTGACAATTCCTCTCCGACAATTCACCTGTGACAATTCCCCTTAAAGTTATACAAAATAATTATTATTGTTGTAAGGGGAAGGGTTTGTTAGAAGAGGAATTGTCGCAGTAGAAAATTATAGTAAAATGGGAATTGTCGCAAGATTGGAGTAGACGTAGGGGAAGAGAAGAGGGGGACATTGTCGGAGTGTAATTGTTGTCAAATGAAAAAAAAAGTTTTTTTTTTTTAACCCTTTCAGCCTTATTATTATTTACTTTGTTTTGCATGAAAATGGCAAAATGAGTGGCGTTCTTGTCCATTTAAGTAGAAAAGCTACCATAACCGATTAAATCCATTATTTAGAGAGAATTTTTTTTTTTTTTTTTTTTTTTTTTTTTTGCAAACCATTTCTAAACTTATTAACTCTGTGTGTCATGATGGCATGCGCTAAATGTCCTCAGAATTCAATATTAAAATGAAATGAGACAAAAACCTAATACCTAAATAATAAAATGAGTTAGAAAAGACCTATATATTTAGCAAAATTACCAAAAAAAAGAAAAAAAAAAAGACCACTCTGAATCCTTACTGGTTGTTTAAATTAACTGACTATTTTGTGATTTATTTCCAGGTACGAACTTTGTTTGTGAGTGGACTACCTATGGATGCAAAACCAAGAGAACTCTACTTGCTTTTCCGAGCATATGAGGTTAATATTACCAATTTATATACCTATGGCTATTTTAAATCAATAGAGAACCAATAGAAATTCGTCTAGAAATAAATAGCACTTTTTTTTCTTTTTCTTTTTTTTTACTCATTCATATAGGGATATGAAGGATCTCAACTAAAAGTTACGAGCAAAAACGGAAAAACTTCTTCTGTAAGTATTACTTTTTAATTTCAATTGATTTGATTGATGATTTTTTTTTGAATTTTTTTGAATTTTTTTGAATTTTTTTGAATTTTTTTGAATTTTTTTGAATTTTTTTGAATTTTTTTGAATTTTTTTGAATTTTAGCCTGTTGGATTTGTTACCTTTAGCTCCCGTTCAGATGCGGAAGCTTGTAAACAGGTGCTCCAGGTATATAAAACTACATTCAAATGACCTCTGGTAACATGAGAGTGGTCTATCTAAATATGACCCTTTGATTTTGTTTTTTAGGGTGTCCAATTCGATCCTGATTTGCCCCAGACAATTCGTTTGGAATTTGCAAAGAGCAATACAAAAGCGAGCAAACCGAAGCAACAGTCTCCACCTACTGCCACACCGCATCCAGCTATAATGCATACTCTCACTGGACGTAAGAACGCAGGCGTAGTATTTTTTATTTTTTTTTTTAATATAGATTTCAGAGGTCAGTTGACTTATTTTTTGTTTTATTTTTAGCACTTGGAAATCCATTTTTTCCTGGAGCTCCTGAACTCTGGCCATCACCTCTCGCTTACTCAGGAGCAGCTGCAGCAGCTGCTGAGCTACCCGGAGGCCTTCAAGCACCAACATTGGTCCACCCTGCCTTACACCCACAGGTGCCTCTTCGCTCCTTCCTCTGACTATCTCCTTGGTCTTGGCAATGTTCTGTACAAAGCATCGAGTCAAGACTTAAGGGCGTGCTGATGGGCTCAGGATCGAATCTTACAAGCCCCTCGACCCTAATTTCTCATGCAGGTTTCCTGACAAAGACTACTTCTCTAGGATCTCCCTTGACGATGAGCGGTCACCGCGACTTCTTAAAAAGAGTAGGCTGGTTATATCCCTTGTGTCTCTCTCGTGCAGCCTCGTACTTAGCCTTTGACGGACGGATTCCACCCATCTTAAAAATTGAGAGCACTCATCAGTCACACGATGCTCACTGCCCATCACTTCAAAAAAAAAAAGACAATAATTTTTTTTTAACCGCCATTTTTTTTTTCTCACCGGTAGAGGGAGCTAATAATAGAGGGGACTCTGCCAGTTCAAGTCTCACCACCACCACCTGCTCTCACACTGACTTGAATAGAGTCCAACAACTTCACGACGGCATATTATTATAAAATAGCACACAGATTCTTAAAAAATTATAAGCATAAATGACAAAAAATGTAAATCATAATGTTAGCACAGTGTAGCAGCAGCGGCTTCCCCCCATGACTAAAACTCACTGTAGTCCTCTGTCTTGTACTTTTACTGCATTGCCCTATTTAGCCTGAGACTTTTTCTTCTTGCTTCCTGCTCTCCTAAATGTCATTCTTGACATTTTTTTCTTTCTAGCACACACTGACATTGGGCGGTCCAACGTTGGGGTCACTCCATGCAACAATTCCACACCTTCTCCCTTCACCGTCAATGGCCTCTCCTGTGGGTTCGGCTTGTTCTCAGGGCCTCGGAAGTCATGCGCCATGTTCCACGCTCTTTGTAGCTAACTTGGGCGGCTTTGTCACTGAGCAAGAACTCAAGGATATTTTTGGAAGGTAACTAACTACTTTACTTTACTTCTCTAATTTCATATAACGCCCTAAATATTTTATTTTATTTTATTTTTCTACCAATTAATCTTCAAATGAAGGTAGAGTACTGCGTGACACTGTCGCTTTTGAGTAGTAGAAATTTAAATAATAACTCACAAATGAAACTTAGAGGTGGTAGTCATAGAGTAGACAAAAGTTTAATTTTTCTATACGAAATGAGACATGGTTGACATTTTCGGAACTAAAAGTCAAACTTTTTATCAATTAATTGTCAACTGGTCTCCGGGTTTAATTGGCAGAATCCTAAAAGTTAGCATGTATATGTTAGTTAGGTTTTTTTTTTTTTTTTTTTGCATCAAAGAGAGCTATTTATATGAAATGAACTTAACACGCAATACTGTTTTTTAGTGAAAATCTATCCAATACTAGTTGCTTTTATAACAAAACATGCAACTTTTGCACTGGAACAAGAATCAATTAAATACAAATGGGAAATGGAATAATTAGGCAGCTTTAAAAATTGGCAGTTAACATACTAAGGGAAACAAAAAAAAAAAAATTTTTTTTTAAATTTTGGAATGAATTCACAAGATGTGTTTTTAAATCTAAAAAAAAATAAACAAAAATATGAAACAAAAAAAAAACAATTTAGAAAACATAAAATAAATCATAAAAAATCCCAAACTTTTAGTCTTATTATCAGCCTTTAGGAATTTCAAATTTGTCAAATTTTAATGCAAATTTCTGCAAAAAAAAAATAATAAACAAATAATAATAATAAAATAGAAACTCTGGACTCTTACTAAAACTTTTTTGAACCTAAAAAAATTTTTTTTGAATTTTGAATTAAAAAAAATTTTTTTGAATCTGTTGCTAAAAGTTCTAACGCTCGTTCCATGCTTTTTCCAAAACCAGTTTTTTTAGGAAAATTTTCCTGAGAAAGTTTGAAAAATCAATCCATACTTTTTCATTTCGTTGTCATTTCGTTTTTCACCCGTTGTTTGAAAAAATTTTTTTCTGAAAAAATAATTACATACTTTTTCTTTTCATTGCGAACTCCGATCGTCGTGTGAAGTTGAACCGTCTCTATTTTTTTGGAAAAAGGTACGAAAAAAGATTTGAAAAAGTATGTATTGCCATCCAATTTAGAGTACGTCATGACAACTTTATGAAAAAAGAAAACACGACGATTTGAAAAAGCATGAAACGGGCGTAAGGTTCACCATTAGGACATTAAAAAAAAAACTTTTCCTCAGTATGATTATTAATTTTGTTTTAAATAAAAAGCGGTAAAATGAAGATAAATGGAGNATATTTGAAAAAGTATGTATTGCCATCCAATTTAGAGTACGTCATGAGAACTTTATGAAAAAAGAAAACACGACGATTTGAAAAAGCATGAAACGGGCGTAAGCTTCACCATTAGGACATTTAAAAAAAAACTTTTCCTCAGTATGATTATTAATTTTGTTTTAAATAAAAAGCGGTAAAATGAAGATAAATGGAGATAATTCATCATGGTGTGAAGATATTTAAAAAAAAAAATTATTATAAATTTGATTAAGTAGTATAAATGAATTTGTAAAATTGTTTGTTCCAGCTTTCCAGGGTTCAGTCGACTCCGACTCCATACAAAGGGCGGTAGTCCTGTGGCCTTTGTGGAGTATATGGACGTCCGATGTGCAACGCAGGCAATGGCAGCTCTGCAAGGCTCGTTCTTGCGATATTCTGACCGCGGGGGAATTCGAATTGAATATGCAAAAACTAAAATGGCGGAAGTGAATGGATCAACGAATAGTATCCTTCTCACTAGCTCCGCCTCCACTCTCAACGGTCACCACTCTCAGTACGACCATTTGAATCATGTAAATCAGAACCTTTCAACTACCATCTCGTCTCCTCCTCACCAACCCTACCTTTCACCACAACCACTTTTTCAGCCGTACATTTTCAATGTTGCCTAAATACCTATTCAAAGGGAAACACACCAGTTTTGAATGCTTTCTGCCCACTAACTTCTTTCCTGCACAATTTATTTTAACTTTTTTAACTTTTCAATTTTTAAAATAGGTTATATTTTTAGTAATTTCTATTCTTCTGTGCAGGATCTAATCAAAGAAGAAATTGGACAGTCCTCCTAACATTCATAACCAAAAATCTCTTTAACTAAAAACAAGAAATCGTGTGGCCTCGATTTGGAACTTATTAGATCTCTCTGCTTCGACTTTATCTCCTCCTGCTCAACAAAAATCCTTTCTTTTTCTTACCGGTTTAAAAAAAAAAAAAAATTTTTTTCTTTTTTTTTTCAAAAATATTTTATCCTGTCCAAAAAAATTTTAAGAATTTTTTTTTTTTTTTTTTTTTTTTTAATACTAGAATTTAAAAGAGTTAGTCAAAACTGAAACGATTTTTAACACACAATTCTTATTAAGAATAATTATATGCTTGGCTCTATCCCTTAGCTCCCTTGTAGTTATTTATTAGATACTTAGTGTTAGGAAGTTTACGTTTATAATCTACTCTAAAGTTTATAAAGTTTATAATTAGAATTTCTTAAATTTGGGTCTATGAAATTCTAAATTCTGTCCCATTTACATTGTTTTTATTTATATAAAATTATAAAATTTACAAAATTGAAATTTTTAAAATTTCCAGATTTTACAAAAAAAAAGAATTGAAACTTTTCTTTGTAAAAAGTTGGAAATTTTAAAATATAAGTTAATAATTTTTATTTTGGCTTGTTACTACTAAACTACCCATCATTTTTAAATTTACAATTAATAGATGGGCAAATACTAAAAATGCTCATCTATTAATCTCTGTAACACTGATAAATCCATAAATCCATTAATTTTTTTTTTTTTGTAAACTTTAGAATTATGAACGCTAACTACCTATTATCTAAAGTTAATTTTGATTGTTATGGGCTTTAAAATGGCTTTGGATGTTGCACTCCATCTCATTCCCATTCCCTTACCAATTATTAATTGAGAATTTTGTTCCTCAAATAATTTCCTTTAATTCCTCAACTAATTTCAAGATTCAATGTCTTATACAAGACGGAACTGGGAAATGGAACAATGTTCGATGGATGGAAGCCTGAACTGACAGCCTTCATCAAATCAACTTAAATTTAATAATTTTTAATTCGAATTTTTATTAATGGAAACCTTCAACTTATCCTTCAATGCAATATCATCTCAATTCGATCAACTCCCAACTTTAAATAATTATATCAATTCTTCTATATTTTATTATTATATTTAAAAAAAAATTAATTCTTTTTTAAATTAATTTTTATTTTTAAATTCAACTCCAATGTTAATTTCTCATTTGTTTTTAAATTTTGAGAGGGTTAACGTTAAACCCTGAAGTCACTTGAAAAATAATGTAAAAAAAAAAAGGAAAAAAAAAAAGTTGATCAGTGTACTGAGGGTTAATTTTTTTTTTGTTCTTAATGGAAAGTTACCAATTTAAAGGTGCCACTGCTGAGCAATTGAGCACAAAATTTGAAACAAAAAAAAAAATCCCAGCAAAGTCTGATAGAATTTGATTTATAATATTTTAATAATATTATTATTATATCATTTTAATTATTATTAACCTTAGAACTACCTTATAAATTATAAAAAAATTTGATTCATTTCTTTAAGAATAATTAATATTTTGCTTAACTAGCTGAGAGCTTATAATGACTAGATTAAGTCAGCAGGAGTTATTTGAAATATTCAATAACATTTTGTTGACGAAAGCTTTAGACCAAAGCCTTGTATCTTAATCAGTTTGTATAGAAATGTGTTAAAATATTTAAAATTTATCTAATTAGTAAGTTAAGTTGGAATTTAACGTCCCTTGAGTTAAACTTACATAAGATTTAATATTAGACACTTAGTGACTCACTCATTCCAACAACGTTAATTTAGACGTTTATGTTAAATTCTTATGTTAAACTCCTCCCATTTTTACTAAAATTTAAATTGAGGTAAAGATTTTATCTTACAGTAATCCTTAGTATCTACTTATCCATTCATTCATAAGCTAAAATTAAATTAATTGTTAACGTAAGCTCCTAACGTTACGGGTAACGTTTACGTATTAGGATTTAATAAGGAGTTATATAACTAGCTCAAAATCTTATTCCAGAGGTGTTAGATTAACAATCCTACGTAAAAGAGTTGCGAGAAATTTTTTTTTAAAGTTTTCACACATGCGTAAAAAAAAAATTTTTTTTTTTAAGGGGAGTAGCCTAACTATATAAAGTTTAAGTTAACGTTAGTAATGAGTGAAACACAAAGTGTCTAATAACATTTTACTCTTAAATTACATTTTTCTTATTATATAAATCTTAATGTACGTACTTTGTAATTTAATAGTATTGGGATTTGGGAATCTCCTCACTGCTTCTAATAACAGTGACAAAAAAAAAAGACGAAATCAACTAAAAAAAAAAGAAGTTAGCCAGTAATCTCGAAATTTTGAAAAAGTCAAAATCAACATTATCTATAAGGATTCAAATTCCTTTTTTTTTCTCTTGATTTGGGGACAGTGAAAACAAAAAACTGTAACTGGCTCGTTGATTGTTAGAGTAAGAAGCAGTGTGTCTAGATTTTTGATTGTTGCATATAATATTATGTACGAAGAAGTTTATAAGAATAAGTTTTGGAATAATCACAAGGAATCAAAAAATCCTTCAAAAGATTCCGTCCATATGAACCAATGGTTAGGAAGTGCTAGTGATTAGAGTACTTAATAATTTAATTGTAAATGTGATGGTCTGAAGTATGACCCTGGTAAGGTCACTTGGTGGTTTTACCAAGAGTACTTACTCACTCATATCTTAAGTTACTAACTCTCATCAGAGTTACTTAAATCTTACTTCAATTGTTGTTTTTTTTTTCGTGTTTTTTTTTTGCAAACCGTATAAGAGCTAATATGATTGAGAGGCGAAGGGTATATTCCGATTCCGAATCCGTTGGTTAATATAACTTATTAATTACCAACTGAATTAAGTTGGACACTTAACCAACGGTATGGGACTGTGATAACAATAGAACGAAAAAAAAAAAAAAANTATAACTTATTAATTACCAACTGAATTAAGTTGGACACTTAACCAACGGTATGGGACTGTGATAACAATAGAACGGAAAAAAAAAATTTTTTTTTTAAAGTTATTAGACTTTTTCCCATTTTTTTTGGGTTCGAATTAAGTGTTATGAATACGAAATGAAATTGCCTTAATGAATAAGTCAATAATGTATTTCTACTAAAACTGACGGGGTACTTGACACAAAGGTTATTACATTCATTCCTTTAGTTTTGAAAGGGTTAGGTTGAAAAAATATATTAATAGGTTATCTGGTTCGATTAGTAAAAAAAAATAGAGTAAATAAATTTATAAAGTCTGTAAAATAAATTATAAGTTATTTAGAACGAGTTTCTGGTTGTTTGACCTCAAAAGGTCACCAAAGGTCAGGGTCGAAAAAACTGAGTTGAATAGGGTATTGATTTAAAACTAAAAGCCTGTAGTGCCGTGATTCCAAAAAAAGAAGAAAAAAAAATTTTTTTTTAAGACTATATGTAACTTTGACCTCAAAAGTTCACCAAAAGTCAGGGTTGAAAAAATCGAGTTGAATAGTTTTTTTTTGAACAAATTAAACTTTGACCTCCAGAGGTCACTAAAGATTAAAAAGCAGTTTAGATAATCGTAGCCAGTTGGGTTTTTATTTAAAGCCTTTAGTGCCGTGATCCCAAAAAAGAAGAAAAAAAAAAAAATTTTTTTTTAAGACTATATGTAAGTTTGACCTCGAGAGGTCACCAAAGGTTAAGGAATTATTTCGCTGGAATCGAGTTGAGTAGCATATCAATCGAAACCTTAAAGTGTCGTGATTCTAAAAAAAAAGACAAACTTTTTAAGTCGGTTGACCTTCAGAGGTTATAAATGATTTCATGAGACCAGTTTTTTTTTTAATTTGGTCACCCCTGATGGTTACTATAAGTAGAACCTTGTGATTTTTAAAACAAAATTTTGTTTTCTATCATTATTAGATTGTTTATTCGAATAATTTTTTTACTAATAGAACCAGATGACTTTTATATATCTAATTGTAACTCCTAACCCTAAAGATTCATATTATTCACTTTGTAAAGGCTGAAAGCGACTGGACTTGAGTGATGTAACCTGTTAAATAATTAGTCGCCATCTCCACTTTTAGAAGAACCAATTGCCTCCATTTACGGTAACCAATACATATCAAAATGTGCTAGTTGATAGAAAAACTGCATTTTCAAACTACTGCGCGATCCGCCTTATTGAGGAGGCTCATTCATCAGAACATGTCATTCTTGTAATAATTAAGTATAAAACAATTAACAATTAATATATTAGAAAATAATATCTATATAGTTCTGTTTTTTTTTTCCTCTTGTCTCGTACTTTGGTATTAGTTTAGCAGTGCTCATCAGTTCAGTAATTTAAAATTTGTACTTCAGTATTTAAAATGATATGGCCTCAAAATGCAGCAAATGGTTTGTGTCAATAAAATTTGCAAATTCGAACCAAAATTTTCTTCTTTTAGTGTTATTCATACAGTCTACTTTTCTTTATTTCGACAGTCGTGAATGATCCTTAAAAAAAACTTTTTTTTTTTTGATAAAATTAAAAATACACTCTTGGTCAAAATTATAAAACCAGTTATGGAACAGCCGGATAAAATTGACCGGATAATTTGGACGATCTGGTTGTCGTCCGGACGATNTAGTGTTATTCATACAGTCTACTTTTCTTTATTTCGACAGTCGTGAATGATCCTTAAAAAAAACTTTTTTTTTTTGATAAAATTAAAAATACACTCTTGGTCAAAATTATAAAACCAGTTATGGAACAGCCGGATAAAATTGACCGGATAATTTGGACGATCTGGACGATCTGGACGACAAAATTTTCATTAAATAATTGAGTATGGCTTCAATAAATTAAAGTAACATAAGTTTGTCTTCATCACACAATGCTCATTTCACTGGGGTCGAATTGCAAAGGCGGCAATGTGATTTAACATTATGTCAAACTGTTTCCGAAATACTTTTAATTTGTTATTTTCAGATTAACTAACTATACTGGAAATTACTTCGTCCATATTCACTGGGATAACCTAGTTAAATTTGAATTTATAAGTAAGGAGGTAAGGGAAGGATTACGAAAATCTAGAATAACTTTGGGAAATTGAGAGAATCCATCTCTGCGCATGTTTTTGTGGCGTTTAGGTGAAAATAGTCCAGATCGTCCAGATCATCCAGATCGTCCAGACCGGCCAGTTAAACTAGTCAGCCGGACAAATATTTTCATCCGGCTAAATGGTCAACCGTGTATAAAACATAAGGAAGTTACTTTTGGTCCTATCTCTGTTGATGGAGAAAGTCCCTCTTTTATTATTATGTCCAATGAACTTTGTTAAGAAATTTTTTTTTTTCGGTCATATGAAATTTTTTTTTTATTAAAGAGCATTGAAAAGTATGGTAACATGAGTAAAAAATAAGATCTCTGGGATCAAAGGGTCAAAAGTTATGATTTATTAAAAATCAAATTTTATGAACATAATTCTGAGAGACCTATCCTTTACTGTAAGTGTCTCAAAATTATGTTCGAAAAGACTTAAATTTCAATAAATCATAACTTTTTACTCTTTCATCTTGAAGACCTGATTATTTCCTTGTGTTTTTCTACTTTTGTATGTTCTTTCATAAAATTACATCACTTGAGCCGAATAAAATTTACATAAGGACGTAAGTTGGACATAAGTAAAAAAAAAAAAGAAGAAAAAGTAAAAATAGCTTTCTCCAGCAAAGATCACAGGCCAAAAGAAACTTCTCTTTGTTTTATATATTTTTATACAGCGTGTCTAAGATTTTGACATCGTGAAAGTCTACTATTTTTTTATATATTCTCTCATTTTTAGACCATTTATAAAAAAATTTTTAATTTACCGTATTTTCTCTAATAGAACATGGTTCTTTTTGTAGCCGGGAGTCTAATAATACCCGGGTGTATCTTTCCAGATGAAGGAATAGTACCCTGCCTTCTAAATAGTACCTTCCCTCCAAGAATAAATAGTACTCAAGGAGTTTGAAGGTTTTTTTTTTCTGACACCAAATTCAAATAAATAAATATTCAATTATATAAATTGTTTTGAAGACATGAAAAATCATTAGCTTGCAGTAATTGATTATTTTTTCTATATAATTTTCTATAAAAAATTAAACTCTAATTAAGAATTCTTTAAAATATTATTTACGAAATGAGAACTAATATCCTGTCTCTTATAGTAGCCCGATCTTCAATTATACCCGGGTGTTGAAGATGAGTTTTAAAAATACTACTCCGGGGTATTATTATAGGAAATACGGTATTAACCAATTTTGAAATTTGTTGCTCTTTCTTGATAAATAAATGATAAATAAAGACATATCAATAAAGACAAGATCAATAAAGATAAAAAAATACTTGATAAAGAAATAATTTGAGAAAGTGGTGAAAATGAATAGTTAAAAAATTCAAACAACTTGTACACATGGTGGAGATGTATGAGGATTAATAATTGAATCAAAGAAATTACTTTATTCTTTCATGTGCAAAAGGTTTGAGTGGATTCAGTAGGATTTCAATTTCAAAATTTATCGAAAAAAGACAAGATAAATTATTCAATTTCTATACATTTTTTTTTTTTTACCCAAGCTTGTGGGAATTATTTTGATAAAGTGTATAATTGATTAGCATGTGTGGGTACAGAAAAAATTGAAAAGGTTTGTCTTGTCATTTTAACAATTGAATTTTGAAATGCATTGAAAAAGTAGTAATTTATAAAAAAGAAAATCTGAATAATCACTTTCATCAAAATTCATCTACTGCCAATTTTCAATAATGTATTATTTAATATGAGTCCAAAGTAGTCCACCAGGTCTATAAATACGAACACTTTTTCATAATTTTTTCGCAGTATTTTTTAAATTTCATATCATCACACTAATCCAAAATGAAACTGTTCATAATTTCTGTTGTGTTAACAGTATCTGCAATTACTATTTACAGTCAAGAGATTTCAAGACCAATACGAAATGGTGGGCAAGAGGTTTGTGTGTTATTATTATTCATAAGGAGACTGTAGAAAAGAATCTAAACCTAAACCATTTCAAAAAAAAAAAAAAAAAAAAAAAAAATTTTTTTCATTTCAAAAATGTATGTAAATATATTTTTGAAAATGTTATTTTTCAAAAAAATTTTCAAAAAATATACACAAAAATTAAAAAAAAAAAAGCCATTTAAAGGGAAGAGTTATTAACCTTTGATAAAGTACAGAATTCGCCAAACTCTTTGACCCATGTGAAAGTCACGTTTTCTAAAACGTGTTTGGGGGGAAATAATTAATAATTGAGCGCGCGTAATTTTAAATATAATTCAAGTTATGGGATGTAGGGGTTTAAAAAATTTTAGCTAACCGTGTGTATATTTTAAAAACGATGCTAACTTTTTTTTTTTTTTTTTTTTAATTTCTACAGGGTGAAAAAAGTGGGGAAACAGGGGGTGGAGGAAGTCGATTTTGGGCAGCAAGGGGTAGACGTTCTTCAGGTTGTGACGACTCCAATAATCTTCCAGCCTACAGGGAATGTTTTGAAAAAAAATTCTTAGGAGAATCGAACCCGAGTCCTAACTCTGACATATGGATGTTGAAATTGAAAGAGAATTTTCAAATACTTCCATTATTCAGTAAGAAACTGTACTTTGAAACTTTTTTTTTTATGTACAGATTTTTTTCTTTTACTNGTTGTGACGACTCCAATAATCTTCCAGCCTACAGGGAATGTTTTGAAAAAAAATTCTTAGGAGAATCGAACCCGAGTCCAAACTCTGACATATGGATGTTGAAATTGAAAGAGAATTTTCAAATACTTCCATTATTCAGTAAGAAACTGTACTTTGAAACTTTTTCTTTTTATGTACAGATTTTTTTCTTTTACTTTTTATTTTATTTTATTTTATTTATACTTTTCTAGATCCATCGGATGTAATTTCTCCTGAAGAACGCCGTAGAGTCGAAGGTCATTACAAACCCCTCTCGTCTACACCATATATCACCAATTTCCCCACTTGGACAGATGAAATAAGACGGATTGACCCAAAGATTCTTCAAGACGTAATTACATTTCTTCAAGGTCAACAACACCAAGAGAAACGCCGAACAGCCGCTCAAGAGCCAAAAATCGACGTCAATGTTCCTTTTTGGCCAGCGAGGGGTTAAAAAAATTTTTTTTTTTTTCACAAAACTACATTTGAAAAAAAAAAAAAGACGACAGTCTGGACACAGTCTTGACTTATTCCCTATGGGTTAAGTTAGGAAACTTAATAAGTTTACTTTCATTCCTTAACTTGTTACTTATTTGAAGTTAGTTATTTTAAATAGTTTTTGGTTGAGAAAAGTGAAAGTTTGTTAATGAAGTAGTAAGTTATAAGTTGATTTTCGAGAGTTACTTTATGTATACCCTGTGTAGAAAAGTTTAGAAGATGGTCTTTTAGTTAGAAAATCCATTAGACCTGTCTCATGTTGTCCTAATGTGATTGGTTGAGACATAAGGTCAGTGATTGGCTGGTGAGTTCTGAGTCCATATTATTTCATCCATATTGGTGGTAATGTTTGACTTACTTCATACTTATCAAAGCCTACCTACTCATCATAATGAAATAAATCTCTCTCAGGGATAGAAACTCCAAGTTGGACTTTTAGTTTCAAACTTTCAAATTTTAATTACAAATTATATTATATCTCAACTTCCTAAGCTGCGGTCTGGTCCATTTTTATAAACTAACATCTACAGAGAGAGATTGTCGTCGTATAAAAGCGGATGTTTGACAAGAGTCCATCACAGTCAAGGGTCATTGGTTAAGGTGTCGAAAGCTTTTCAAAAAATAAATAACCTGTCCAACACTACTACCTCTTGTTTCATTAAAAGGAACACCCGAAACAATTAGGTGAGTAATTATTACATGAAAATTAACCACCAACTATAGATTACAACAGGAAAATTACTATCGGATAATTCCCGCCACAAAAGTTTTAAAAAAAAATTACCCCCCTCCCCCTTTAGGACACAGCCCCAGTCCCCCTCTCCCTTCTTTTTCTACTTTTTCTACTTTTTCTCTAGACAAAGGGAAGAAATTGTCCTGCAAGGAATTTTCATTGATGAGGCATTCTGTCATCGACAGAATTGTCGTGTTGGGAGTATTGAACTAGAATTGTCGGAGAGAAACTGTCGGTAAATGGTATGCTTCCATTGGATTCGTCCATTGATTCCAAGAGATAAGTAATACCGCAGTACATTAAGTAGTATCATTCTTAATAATTAAATCTTTCTTTAGAAAGACACTTTTAATAATTTCGAAGAAATTAGGATAAACCCTCAAAACAACCCCTAGCGTCAACAAAAAAAAATAAATTTTTTATCCCAAAAATCCACCCCTATAAAATTCGGCAGATGGTGATGAAATTAGATTGTAAAAATTTTAAAATCTGATGTTACTTTTTTTTTCTAGATAATTGGAGATTCCAAAAAGTAGTAGCATAAAAAAAATGACATGGTTCTCAATTCTGGTTTTGACTATTGTTGGACTAGCAGTCGGTTCATGTAACTCCAACCCTGGACCAGTGACGAAAGAAATTTTGGATCCTATTGATAATTTAGAAGAAGGGACATTGTCGAGTGAGCGGCTTTATGGTTCTGGAGGTTTCGGTAGTATTTTTGACGATGGATCCTCAACAATTAACAAGCGTGCACCGTTCAATAGTTGGGGAGGTAAACGTTACATTCCAGATGAGTCAAATTTAAGAATGATGAACATGCTGAACAGAAAGATGACATTTTATGGAGGAGTCCCTGGGAAACGTCAAGGGACAGAAACATCCAATACAAAGTCAGACTATCAAACAATTCGTCGAGAACCACTTTTTTCATCTTGGCGTGGAAAGTAAGAAGATCTCATGGAAGAATATGTGGACTCATTTAAGAAAAAAAAAACCAAGTCAAAATAGTTCTAAAGACCCATTAAAAAAATTTTTTTTTTTTGAAGTCAAAATTAAATCGTAGTGGTCAAAAATAAAATTATTTTGCTTTCCATGGAAACTAAATAGGTAAAAGTAATATTTATTCATACAACACATATTCTACTCAACTTCTGGGCTGATAGTTTTTTGTTTTTTTTTTTTTTTTTTTTTTTTTTTTTTTTTGGAGTTGACACATCTTAAAACTATCCTTACTTGAAGTAGTGAACTTAAAGTTAATTAAGAATTATGTAAAACAGTAGAGTGTATAGGAAAGATGAGACTTTGCTCACCTCTTGAAAGAAAATAAAAGATAGCCGATAATAGTCAGTGTGTCACTGATTGGGTGGGTGCCTAAGGTACTTCAGACTACTGGTGTGGAGAGATAAGAAAAACAAAAGAGTTGAACCAGATAATTATCTTGATTAATTTACATCCTTAATTAACAAAGATAATGAGTAAGTTTAGTAAAAAAAAAATTAAAAAACAAAAGTATATCATCAGATTAAAAAAAAAAAGTTGAAGGAAAATGTTTCAGAACGCCGTGGTTAGAGAAAGAGAGAGAGAGAGAGAGAGAGATAGAAAGTGATTGAGGATGAGGATCAGAGGAATATGGCAACCCTGCCAAAAAAAAAGTGTCGATGAGAACTTGACGACCTTGCCTAAAAAGTGTCGATAAGAGACAACCTACTAATGTAGAATATTCAAGTTGTCGATGATGAATCCATTGTCAAGAGTTTTCAATGATCGTTTTCCTCGTAATCCCATGAAACCTTGTCCAGGTACTCGTTTCTCAAAATTTTCAATCTCATGTTGTTCACCGAGTACTTTTTCCTCATCTGATGGTCCAAGAGATTCTTTCGATGTCCAAACTGCTCGACCTAGCGAAAATTCGCTTGGTAAGGTTCCGTCTAGAATTTTTGTATCCATATTTTTTTTTCCTCTCATCCCCATGAAGCCTGCGGGTCCTTTCTTCCCTCTCATACCATAAAAATTTGTTGAAGGTGCTTTCTTTCCTCTCATCCCATAAAATCCAGCTGCTGGAGCTCGTTTCCAAATCGGCTCATACTGGCTCGGCATCTTTTAAAAAAATAAAAGAAGAAGAAATTTAATGAATTTGAAAATTTTGATATCTTTGAATTGAAAAAAAAATTAAAAAGCAAACCTCATAAAAGTCTTGGTAAGTAGCAAGTCCAGGAGCCGAAGGGTAGTAAGGATTGTCAAGTAACTGAGCCTTATTGGATGCTGAAGAGAGGTCAATGACCTGAGACTCATGGTCAAAGGAAATGACCACAGAGAGGGTTGATAAGCAGAAGAGAATAGAGAAAAAGGCTGCTTCCGAAGAAAGCATATTTTTCTCAAAAGAAAAAAAAAAAAACTTTCACTTCCTCGACTTTCTCCTTGACTTTTTTTTTCGATGGATCTAAAAAAAAGAGAGACAGGTAGGTTTAGTAATGCTTCCTGAGAGCATTGGAATTGAGTCCTAATCTCAGTCTGTCCTTATTTACTCTACTCTAAAATAAAATTCCTCTATCTACAAAGGCTATCCTTTTGTCTATCAATAGTTAAACAACTTTCTTGGGTTACAAGAGAAAGCGACAAGAATTGGTCTACTGGAGGTACCCTAAGGAGTCAAGTAGTCCGAACTCCGTCCCACCTACTCAAACTCAGTATTTCTTCTCTATTCAATCCGCACGACATCCACTAGAGGATTCTTCACAAACTTAATTACCGACCTTACACGGCTAAAAAATTTTTATCCAAAGGGTAGAAACAGGGTTCGAAAACTACCCGGTTGGAAGTGTTGGGTGGAAGTACCCTAAAACCTTATGGATATTACGTCCTATTATGTATTACTCGCCCTCATGTATAACACACTGATTTTTCCATTTCAAATTAATTGATTCATTAATTTATTGAGCCATTTATTTTATTGAAATAGACGAAATTCTTCACCAAGATAACACGCCTTCATGCATAACCGCCATAAAATTTTAATTTTAAAATAAGTTGAAAAGTTATTTATTTTCGCTTAAAATGAATCAACTAAAGGCAAAGTTGAACAGAAAATCGTATAAAATTGACAAAAACTAGATCTAAATAATGTTTTATCTAAAAAAGAAAGAAGGTTTAATTCAGGGGTGAACCATTAGATCAGCAAAAATCAGAGGAGATAAGCTGGTAGAATAGATTTTTTTTTTTAATTTTGGAAATTAAAATCAGTAGAAAATATTAAATAAGATATCATACTCTTATATATAACACATATAAAAAAAATATTTGGCGAAAAAAGCTTGTTTAACACGCGTGTGATCCATAAGGTTTTAGGATAGTATCACCCGATTTATCCGGGTGAAATTACTTCCATTCATTTTTATAAAGGGGAATGAGATACTGACTGCTTATATATATATTTATGTTTAAGATTAAATGTTGTTTTTTCAATTGATTCAGTCCAATTTTGTTTTACCTAAATGAATTTAAAAAAAATTAATTCTAAAGTGTAAGAAAGAAAATCAAAGGATACTTTATTCGCTGATTTTCTATACTATTTTCCGTTTTCAAATAGTATCCTTATGATATCTTCGATAACTTTCTCCACTTTCACTTTATATTGGTATGTTACATTTTTATGCCTAAGTCCAGAAAAATGCAACAAGTTGAAATATATTTTGCAAGCCTATTTACATATACATTAGAAATATTCTGTAAAACTTTCACAACGAATTTCTCAACCAAACCATTTGAAAATTGAAAAGTTAGTGTACTTATCGTTTCCTGGAGCATTGTAGAGCACAAAATTCAACAAAAAAAAAAAAAAATTTTTTTTCAACAAAAACAGACAGATACAAAAATTATAATATTTTACTACTACTAAAATAGTCTAAAAAAAATAAAAATTCCATAAAACATTTCATCCACTTTTGTCCGGGTGAAAAAGGGTAGAATCAAATTCTGTGCTGGAAAATATTAACCCTGATTAAAAAAAAAAAAAAAAAAAAAAAAGATGAAAAAGAACATTGTGATTTCTCCTCTAATCTTCACTACCAATAACAAACTGAAAATGAAAAAACTTTTAACATTTTTTTTTGATAAAAATAAAATAGGTTAAAAGAAACATATTTCTTTTTTTTGTGATTAGTAAGAAAAAAGTCGTTATAAAGTTTTGAAGTAGTTTACAAGTTTCTAACTTGTGGTAATAGACTTAGGTGGGAGCTGGAGAAAGCGGATTAGAGAGTTACACAAGCCAATAAAAATTATCAACTCAAAATTACTTTAAAAATAAAACAACTTTCTTTTAATTCAACCTCAAACGGATGGTAATTAGAGAAATGACGTTAAGAAAGCTATAGATTTTACGCTTTCTCACAATTCCCTAATTTATGATTACATAAGTTTTAAAACTAGAAAAAAAAAATTTTTTTTTAATAATATTAAGTAGGAAACTCAACTTCCAATTTTATACTTTTACAACCCTACATCCCTTAAGTTCTAATAATAATTTTAACTTTTAATTTTTTTTTTTTACTCATCACGATATGCTAATTTCGTATCTCTAAACTGATTTTGAGAGATGACGTAAATCTTCTTTTACTTTCAACACTTAAGTGACAACTGAGCTTAACAATAGGATCTACTGATGAAAATGATGCTCAGATCTTAAAAATGACAACTTTTAAATAATAATAATAATAATAATAATAATAATAATAATAATAATAATAATAAATATAACCTCCACTATTGTTTGGAAAACAATAATATTTTCAGTTTTCCTAAGTTTTAATAAATAGAACAATAGAAAATAAAGTTAACAATTTTTAATTCTTTAAAGCTGGATTTATACTTGACGTCTCCTATAAGTTTCTTCTACCGTAAATACAATGAGACTAATAAGACTAACCAAAAATACTTTTATTTTATTCAATTTTTTTTTTCAAAAAAAAATTTTTTTTTTTTTTTTTTTTTTTTTTTTTTTTTAAATTATTTTTGTTTTAAGTTAATAACCAAAATTAATTAATTTTTTTTTTTTTTTTTTTTTTTTTTTAAATCAAAATTGTCTAAAATTTTTGTAAAAATGGAAGAAGGAAGTAAAGTATAAATTAAGCTTAAAGGAGTCCCATTTCATGGTTGTAAGTAGTAGGTTAATAATTACAACCAATCCCAACTCTCTCCACAAGTTTTTAACTTGTAAAAATGAAAATAATCAATGCTTCTTCTTATAAGGTTTACTTTCACTTTACAAATTTGTGAGAGTGAGAAAATATTAAAAATTACCCCTGTATAAATGAAGGGGATAAAATCGGAAACTGTTATTTGTAAACTACCTTGAGCTCAAGTATTGTAACGGGATACACTAAAGCTACAAAAATAAGTTTAAAATAATATAAAAGGAAATTAAGTAATTTATAAGAAACAGTGCCAATATTTTTGCACTATTATTCATAACAAGCTATCAAGCTCGCGTGTTCAAAGTTTCAAACACGTAACACAAATTTTGCAAACTCAAAAAAAAAAAACAGACGTCATGACCAATCATAATTCTGTATGGATTAGGGTTTCATTCCTACCATTTGACGACTTATATGTTTTGTATTTCTTCAAAATTTAAATCCCTACTGACTTAAATTCAACTCATTGTTATGGAATATGTAAGATTTCTAAATATATTATAAGTAGACTTAAACTTTCTATATAATTGACATAGGAAATATAGAATTTTTGATTGAAACCAAAATATATAGCCTCTAGAAATGAATAATTGGGTTTTAGAGATTGTAAAAAAAAAAAAAAAGAATAAATAAAAAAACATTAATCTTTTTATGTTTTGTTGTTTTTTCTTTTTATGAATTTAATTGGTCAGTTTGACAATAATTTGACTGAAGCTTGACATTTACATTAATAGAAATCGATCAGAAACTACATTGACTTCCGGCCATTCTTTTTGATATCCATATATTAGAATTATTTATACAAAACTAATATTGGCAAATGGATTTTAGAATAATTTATCTATGGAATATCAATATCTTTGTCAAAATCGCTATGATAACAAACAAGAATAATATACAAGCTAAATGATAATGGAGAAAGAAAAAAAAAAAAAAAAATTTTTTAATAATTTATTACCCAACCAGATTTGAATTTCCCAATTCATTATTGGTTCAATTTGACTCCATATGTCTGTAAATATTACATATATTTTATATATACGTATATAAATTTTTATATAATATGTTGTGATTTATGGCTTGTAGTTAATAGTTTGAAAGATCTTTCCATCTTGCGACAAATTAAATAATAATTATTGATAGACAGACGTCTAAAGAAAAAATTTTTATAACCGGTGACAAGTGTCACTTTTGACTAGATTAAAAAGTACCGCTTTCAAACCCCATCGCTCCCCCCCCTTCTTCCCCCGCTCAATTTCTAACTTTTAAGGTAAGATTTCACTGAATTTGAAATTATGAAATTAAACTTAACAAGACTGAAATTGAAATTAAGTCCTGTTTATTTTAAAAATTTAAAAAAAAAATGAAGTAATTTTGATTCTGACCTGACCTTAATGAACCAAGAGAGAAAAGAAGAGAGGTGACCTATATAATTATTTATTACCCTACTTTTTAGAAACCGATTGATTGAAATGACTAAAAAATAAAGTATAATTTTAATATAGATTTACAAAAATATAATATGAATTTATATGGAAATATTACTATAAAATTTAAATAATAAATTAAAAAAAAAATTTTTTTTTATTATGAAGGGAAAAGTGAATTAAAAACATTAAATAAAAGGAAGTGTTTTGAAATTATTTTAATTTTTATTAACCCTGTTTTTATGTTTTAATTAAAAAAAAAAAAAAAAAAAAAAGCTTGATTTTTTATTTTTAGATCTGAATGTGTTAGAACTAAATTCAAATTCAACAAAATTTCAAATAAATATTAAATTTTTAAGTAAAAAATGTATAAATTTCTTACAATTCCTCTCAAGTTGGTATGAATCCCAAGTAATTGGGTGAATAGGTAGTTATGGTAACAAGTTGTTAAGTAAGTGTCCGTTGAATTAATGTCCCCAAAGAGTACTTGTTAAGTTCTTTACTCCTAAAGAATTGAGTGGAGATTGTAAATGACTAGCTAAAGCTCACCTTGCATTTATAGCGGAGACTTGTGGGGGATGAGAAGAACGTTCCTTCATCTAGCGGTCCGTGGTGCGCCGTGACCAAATTTTTATAACACAAATACAAACTTTTCTATGAAAACTAAAAAAAAATATATATATATATGNTCTAGCGGTCCGTGGTGCGCCGTGACCAAATTTTTATAACACAAATACAAACTTTTCTATGAAAACTAAAAAAAATATATATATATANATATATATGTATACAAAATTTTTACCCTAGAAAGTTTTATAGTTTTTTGAGTTTAATATTAAAATTAGTAAAAATTTTAGAATGTAAGATGATATTTTTATTTCCTCACCCCCTACCCCTCATACTTCAAAAAAAAAAATTGTATTAATAAAAGTACAGGGTTCATCATCATAATTCATAATTCCCAGATAAACGTTTTTATTTAATCTAAAAATTATTCATATAGGGTTAACCTATTCAAAGCTTGAGTTTTTTAAGAGATTAAAAAAAATTTTTTTTTTCTTTTGTTTTTACTAAATTTTTATTATTATTAAATAGTATAGTATAATTATGTTGATTTCTGAAGCATTTTAAACCCAATTTTTTGTTTGTTTTTTTTTTTCAAAATTTATTTTTAGTTGATAAAGATTTTGGTTTTTAAAATGTTATTCAACCTTGTAAAAATTCTATTAACGCACTTCAGACTAGTTTAATTTGCTTAGAAATTTAAATAATTTTATCGTTCTCTTGAGTATATTTTCTAACTTTACGAAACCTATTGATTTACTTGAAAATATCTCTGACTGGAGTTACACTTTAGCAATTCCTTCCTTTTTTTTTTATAAATTTATTTTTATAAAATTACAAACTATATTTGAAAATCAATGTATCATTATTAGTTTATTATTTTCCTTAACTGATATTATTCTTTCAATGATTATAAAACTTGTTTTGAGATTTAAGGATTAATAATCCCTAATTCTTATTAATCCCTCAATTTCTAATTTTAAACTACCCCATCTCTGTACATAGATGGGAAGCCTAATGACAAGGTCATCATATTAATTGAAATATTTCAATTACACCATACTTTAGCATAAGAAATAATCAGAATGTCATCTCAAGTGCTATTCATATGTCATGAGAAGACATTAAATTTTAGTTTATTGTAAATGTCTCAGAACAATACAGTCTATGACTTTTCTTACAATTGAAATGAACAATACTCATACCTACGGGTATTTACCTAAAAAATTTATTTCTATTCAAAGAAAAGCAACCTATTATTGAATACCGTAACCATAACCCGAATCGAATCATTTATGATTCGTAGTTAAACATACATAAGGTTTTTAAAAACAGAGAAAGTAAGTAAATTTTTTTTTGTTTCTACAGGGTTAGCCAAACTCTTTTATCCATGTGAGAATCACTTTTTCTAAACTAAGCTTGGTGAAAGTTAAAAATTGGTAGTAATTCGCAGAAACTGCGAATACAAAAAGAGATTAATACATAGGCAGATATAGATAGTAACATTGAAACATAGATAGATATATTGATACATTAATTGATACATAAATACATAAATACACAGGTAGATACATACAGGGTCCACCAGAATTAAGTACCATATGGCGAAAGCACAAGGGTTAAAGCATATGCCAAAAAAATGTGGTGTTCCTACTTCTCTCTTTTATTCTTGTCTCTCCAGAGATTTGCGCGCGTACTCTAACAACCGACAACCCAATCAAAGATTCGATAACTTGTTTCATTTCAATCATTTATTACAACGAAATCACACTCATTAGATCATCTTCTCTTGGTTTAATCTCGACTCATTGGCTTGGTAATTGAATTAAATCATCAAACTGCTCATACCATCAGTAGGTTTACGCACTTGGAGGTAAAGTTTAATAAAATTTGTATTAACTAAGATGATTACATCGTAAAAAATAATTT